>PVLD010003610.1:0-139508 GCA_004027595.1 Dinomys branickii
GGTGGGGTTGAGTTTTGAGACTGCGTTTTGTTCCTCTGTTTTCCCATTTTTGGGTATCAGATTCAAACTGTGGAGCTATAAATTCCACAGGCAGTTCAGCAGGCAAAGGTCTGCTGCAGAGGCTGCTCCAATGGTTACTTCTCTTTGGGAGAATGTCCCTTAAGCTGTCTGCTGAGATTTCCGCTTCTACTCCCTACCCTAAGACCTGACCGGGGCGAATAAACAGCTCGCCACCCCAGGATTCTTGCAGATAGGCCACTCAGGTGTTCCTCCCTGGGTGGAGCTCCTTCCCCCCTCACAAAACCCGTTGGGGCGCCTAAGTAGGTCATCCCACCCGGGAGATCCCACAGTCCTTAAAGCTGCTTTGATGTCTCTCACAGGGCTGAGCTTCTTCCTGATTCAGGAAAAACCGGTTAGAGCGCGCACTTAACTCACCCCATGATCGTGCAGACAGGAGTGCCGTTCAGATGTTTTTCCCTGGATGGAGATTTTCCCCGACTCAGAAATCCTGCCCGCCGGTCGCTGTTGCTCCAGTTTGCGCAGCGCTGGCTGCAGGGGTGGGGTTCTGAGTGGGATCCCGGAGCGCTGCCCAGTTTGGCACAGTTTGTCCCAGTAGCGCGTTCTCTGTCAGGTTCAGGAGCTGAAGCCGTTCTTCCCTCCGCACTCGCTCTCTCGGCTGGTCGTCTTCTTCCTGGAAGTCCTCATTTCTGTCTTCATATTGCTATATTTCATTGTTTGGGTGGTAATCCTCTGGGAGGTTCTCTCTGTGCTGCCTACCTGGTCGCCATCTTCCCAGAAGTCCCCAGTCACTAATTTAAGGCTTGTGGTGGTGATCAAAAGTATGAAATCACCGTCTTGCCCACTTACTCTGCAGGAAATTGATGGCAATTTCCCCCTACCTACTGTGCTTGCACCCTAGTCCCTAACTATCACCTGTTGGCTTCTGTTCACCCTTTCCACACCCGCACACAATGCTTTTTGAAACTCTCCCAATAATCTCTTAGAGCGTGCTGGGTATTTTTTGTCACAGCTAATGCATGGTTAAACACAACCTCTACAACTCTACAGAACTATTTTAGGATGGAAATGTGATTTAAACAGTGACTCATGAAATATTCATATCCAAACATTACTAAAGAGAGAAAGGGAAAACTTCTGGGTAAGATAAACTGAATTAACAAGATAAAAATATCTCGCAAATAGCTCATCTTAAGCAAACATCTATTCAGCCACCTATTTAACCACCTACACTAAGTTCTTTCTCTACCGCCAAATTTTGTATAAATAGAATAACTCAGTTGTTAACCGGTTGTATGATAAAGATCTGACAGCCATGAAAACGCTCTATGCACAGTGAAAAAATTCAGATGGAGACAATGGTCTGCTTCCGTTGGTTCACTGTAATGTTATCATCATCATAGATGCTCAGCCTACATCTTCTGTGAAGGAAATACAGCACAATATGTTCAAGAAAATGAAATCTCTAGGAACTATATTCATAAAAGAACAAGTGAGGAAGAAGAGTGTAAAAATAATTGAATGCAGAATGTTATGTTATCAGAATCAGTAACAAAATATAGCAGTTACATTGAGTCCCTGCAAATTTTAAATACTTGAAAGGAAATTTCAATAGGTAAACTGTAAATTAATATTGTAATAAACTTCACTTATAAAACCTTTGGTAAGGAAAAGAATGTACTAAGCATTAGGAGGCTTGGATTTTAGATTTATTTTTACTATTAACTGGATATTGAGCTTGGACAGTATCTTAACACTTTAGATCTTTCAAAAATTTAACTAAGTTTATTGATACAACTTAACTATGTACAATGATCTTGTTCCTCATAGGGAATTTGTACCAGTATATTATATACTTTGTTTTTCTTTTTCATTTTAAAGAGAAAAAAAACTAACAAAACAACAACAATGAAAACAAAAACAAAAACAACAAATATGATACATGACCTCAAAACACAATGATAGGAATTAACAGTGGTTGCTACACTACATACTGTTATCTTCAATAAAGTTTCTCAATCCACCAGATGTAAGAGTGCAAGATTTATCAAACAAAAATGGTAACAAGTAATAAAAAATATTGGAAATGATACAGAGCTTCACCATACAAGATGGTAGGAATTTAACAATGGTTTTTATATTGCATATTGTTGTCTTCAAATCAGATGTTCTGATTACCAGATACAAACATGAAAAATTGGTCAAGAAAAAAAATTTAAGCAATATCTGTTCCTTTCAATAAACCACAGACATCAGCCATATACATACCCCTGCTATCCTGGTATATACATATAAATTTATTTTCATTTTAAAGAGGAAAGAAAGAAAAACAAAATAATAAAAACAAATACATAAACAAAACAGCATAAAAACAATAAAAGTGGTACAGAATTTCAAAACAGGGTGATAGGAAATTAACAATGGTTGTTATATTACATAATATTATCTTCAAAGTGGTTGCTCAGATAACCAGATATAGGCATGTAAGATTGATCAAACAATTACATATTAACTGTCCCTTTCAATAAACCAATAGAAATTAGTAGTACAATTATCTTAGCTATCTTGTATAGTTATATATACATATTTTTTCTTCCTTCCTTTTCTTCTCCCTTCATCCCAGTTGCTCCTTCCTATTTGATCAGTATCTTTCCCTTTCACAGTATCTACTGTACTTTTCAGATTTTATTTACTCTTTCAGGCTCTTATAGCAGGGAGGCAATACGATGTTCATACACATGAGTCTCATTTATTTTCACTTATGAGTATGGTCTCTAGTTGCACCATTTACCTATGAAAGCCTCTAGTTTATCTTTCTTTATAGCTGAATAATACTCCGTTGTATAAAAATACCAAATCTTTTTTATCTATTCCTGTTGATGGGCATTTGGGTTGTTTCCGAGATTTAGCTATGACAAATTACACTGCTATGAACGTGGGTGCACATATATTGCTGTGATATGATATTTTCAGATCTTGTGAGAAAATACCCAGAAAAGGAATAGCTGGGTTGAATGAGGCCTCTGGACCTAGTTTACTGAGGAATCTCCAGGTTTGAACAGTGGTTGCACCAGTGTACATTCCCACCAGTGGTGGAAAAGAGTTCCTTTTTCCCCATAGCCCCGTCAGCACTTGTTATGGGTTGATTTCTTGATGCTAGCCATTCTTTCTGGGGTGAGATAGAATCTCAGTGTTGTTCTAATTTGCATTTCTTGAATGACTAATGATGTTGAACATTTGTTCACGTATTTATTTTCCATTCATATTTCTTCATGAAAGAAGTATGTGCTCATCTCAGATGCCCATTTTTGGACTGTGTCTTTCAGTTTTGGGGGCCTGATTTTTAAAAATTCTTTATATATTCTAGACAGGGGTCCTTTGTCTGAGGGACAGTTGGCTAACATTTTTTCCCAATTCATGAGTTTTCTTTTCACCCTGTTGGTTTCTTTTGATGTGCAAAAACTTTTCAGTAAGATGAGATCCCAGTTGTTGGTTCTTTGAAGCATTCCCCATGCAGTTTGGTTTTTGTTCATGAACTCTCTGCCTACACCCATGTCTTCAAAACTTCTGTCTACTTTCTCTTCCAGTAGATCAAGTGTTGTTGTTTTAATATTTAGATATTTAAGCCACATTGACTCTACTTTGGTACATGGTGATGGGCATGGGATTAGTCTTTTTCCCCCGCCCATTACCCTCCTCCTCCCTCAACCCTTTCCCCCTGTTGTACAAACCATTGTTTCCATTTCGTTCTTCTTTTCTCTTCCTTCCTTCCCCTCCCCCCCCCCAGTTCCCTTTTCCTGCTGAGGGATTTCTTCGCATTGCATCACAGCTCTTCTACAGTTTTGTTCTTATTTACACTTCCAGATTCTCAGACCAGTAAAACAATGCAATATTTATACGTTTGTCTGACTTATTTCACTTAAGAATATGGTCTCAAAGTCCATCCATTTAGCAATGAATATCAGGTTTATCATCCTTTGTGGCAGAGTAGTACTCCATTATGTTAAAAAAAAAAAAACAGATCTTTTTTATCCATTCATCTGTTGATGGGCATTTAGGCTGTGTCCAAGATTTAGCTATTACAAAATGTGCTGCTAGGGTGCTTGGTTTTCATTTTGTGGTTCAGTTGAAATATTTTACAACACATTGATTTATAGATAATATATTAAATATTTTGAAACATAGTTTTTTAAAAAAGGCTGGTGCCGGGGATATAGCTCAGTGGAATAAGCGCCTGCCTGGCAAGTGCAAGGTCCTGTGTTTGATTCCCAGTACCGCCAAAAAAAAAAAGAAAAAGCTGGAGACATAGCTCATGGGAAGGCTCTGGGTTCCATGTTCAATAATGCCCTGAGAGAGAGAGAGAGAGAGAGAGAGAGAGAAGAAAGAAAGAAAGGACAGAATCCTAACCTCAGTGACTTAGAGGGGGTGAAATGTCAGTACTAGTAAGAGCTAAATAAATTCTATAGCTGAGATCAATAAAATATTTAATGAAAGTGCCAGACAGAGCATATTTTCTACTTGAAGGAAAGATGGCAACTTTACAGAGTTGATAGCTTCTATGAATTAGTAATTCTAGCCCAGAATTTGTCTTTTAAAAGGTGCAGTTTAAAAAATATTTTCCAAGTTTTCTGTAGCTCATTTTGTGGTAAAAAAATGTTAATGTTAAAAAAATGGAACAAATATACTACGCACACTCCAACCAAAATAAAGTTAATGTATCTGTATGTAGTATTTTTCTTTTTGGTATCAGAACACAAACTCAGGACCTTGCACTTGCCAGACAGGTGCTGTGCCACTGAGCTATATCCTCAGCCCCATATCTGTGTCATTAAAAGACCAAATAAAATTAAAAAATGAAAGCACTAGCAGAGAAAAAGTCAATTAATAATGATTAAAGCTTTATTTTGCCAGTGTATCATACTTAAAACTTCATATGCATGTAAATGCAATTGCCTCAAAATACATAAGGCAAAATACGAAGAGAAATTATCAAGTTCACAACTATAGCATTTTAGTGATAAAAAGACAATCAGAGAAAAATCTGAAGGAAGTTGGTTTATATCTTCTGATTTACAGCGTGGTTAGTAAACTACTTAGAGGCTGACTAGAGGGCATTGTACCAAACACCTGCACAATATATCCCCTGCTTAGGCACTGATGTTAAAAACAAAATAGGTTTGAAGCAAACCAATAGGAACCATCCAATTTAAAAAACAAAGAAGGTTTTTAAAAAATAAACAATTGACACAAAAACCTGCAAACAATCTAAGAGGGTGAACAAGTCATAAAATATGAACACCGCTTAAACTTCACATGGTTTCTCATGTGAGAAACCCAAATTATACATAAAGAGCAAAAGGAAAGACTAGGGCATGGGTAGCTGTCTTTCTCTTCTGGGCAGGAGGCAGGGCGGGGGAAGCACGGTGAGGAAAGGAGTGAAGATGTGGCGTTCCCATGCCAGCTCCTCGCGGGAACACGAACATTACATACCACAAACGGGTACAGTAAAACCGGACAGAATACATCCTAAATCCAGAATATGCAAAAATTCATCTTACATGTTCAGAAACGAAAGTCCTAAGCAATTAACATATTTTCAATAGGTAATAAAATACAATTTTCTTTTGTTTTGTTTTTTTTTTGGCGGTACTGGGGATTGAACTCAGCACCCTGCGCTTGCTAGGTAGGCACTTATTCCACTGAGCTATATCCCCAGCCCCTAAAATACAATTTTCTATATTGTTGAATTTTTCTGCATATGCACACATGCTTACAAAATATTTGTGGGACGGTTTTGGTAAATAAAAATTTATTTTTCATTTAGAAAACCTGTCTGTTTGTTCATATGTTTTTGTTCTTTTACTTTTAAAATTAAAAAAAAAAGAAAACCACAAAAGAAATGTCTAATAATGATAGGAAGCATCATCTTTCTAGCTATGAGGAAGAAATAATCTGTGTGAGATTCATGTAAGCTTTTCAGTTGACAAAGAGGATCTACCCATATGCCAGACCAATGGAATCAGAATATGTGCGGGCGGTTTCTACGATTAATATTGTAACATTCAAGTTTTACAACCACTGAAACAAGAGAAAAGTGGAATTGGTTAAGAACAGAGCAGTTAAGCTGGGTGTGGTGGCGCATGCCTGTAATTCCAGCACTCAGGAGGCTGAGGCAGGAGGATTGTTGTGAGTTCAAGGCCAGCCTGGGCTACAAAGTGAGCTCAAGGCCAGCCTGAACTGCAAAGCGACACCCTGTCTCAAAAAGACAAAAAAAAATAAATAAATAAAAGAAAAACAACATTTAGCAATAATACCAACTATAAAAAAGCACATAATATCAGTCTTAATAAAACAAATCCACTTTAATTCACAGACTTGGCAAAATGAGTCAATTGTGGGTATAGAATTCATTATTTTTTGTCATATTCACAGAGCATTAACATTTGAGTTTGTCATTTTAGAATTAGAACCATTTAATGGAATTCATTTTGTCACTCACAAATAATGGTGATATACTTAGCATTAACAGACATACTTCCAAAGCTTTGATTTTAAATGTTATTTTACTTTTATTCCAAGCATACAGAACACACACTTGAGCAGTGATTCTCAACATGAATTTGTTAGATATGCACCTGTACATGCCTGCATATTCCTGCATATGCTTACTAAACACTAAATTATAATTTGGAATCCACTCATGAATATGTTGAAGAAGGAGGTTGTTTGAACACTGTCCACATAATAGGATAACTAAACAAACAATTTTTCCAATTTCTGATGAGTTCAGAGATTTGATAAATGTCTATGACATATTAGCAAGATTACCTTTCACTCTATCCTAAGAAAATTTAACCAAAGTTCAAATAAGTACTTTTTAAAATTTATCCAGAAATTTGTATAATTTAGGTGGATAAAGTCAGAAATTCAATGATAGGAGGTTACTCCACACAAGACAGTTGAACAAAAATAATGTAACACTGAGCTGAATAATATCAGTTCTGGAGTGAAACAGAGCTGCATTTGAATCTCAGCTTCCACGCTTAGTCGCTGGGTCCTACCAGGTGCACTAATTAACATTTGTTCTTCCCAATCCTTCATCTTGTTATGGCAAAAGTCAAAAATCGGGTTGAACTCTGCAGGAGATCAAAGAACTCACTCAGAACACATGGAGTTTAATTAACTTTCATAAAGACCTGTTGCTCCCCATTCCCAGTTTGCCAATCAGGAATGTGATCCCTAACTGCCTTTGTTCACACCTTATATACATTTTTGGTTTCCATGGTAATAGACTGGCATGTTTAGGCCTGGCCACAGTTGTTTTCCTTGCGCCATGTGACCAGGTCAGGCTCCGGCCCCAATGACATATATACTACAATGTTTATCTAGAGTCAGGGAAGAGGGTGAAACAAGTCAGGCAAGGAGAATTCCATAGCAAAGTCAGTACTGCAAAGTTAACTCTTTACAACCCCTCCAGGATGTTTCTCAAGACACATTTGGAGGCTTATACTAAGACTAGAATTATTCTATCTTAAAATGATATGCTAAAAGTCACCATCCCTTACAATTTTTAAAATAGAGTTTATGTAATTTAGCGTAGAGATGCTTAAAATCAGAGTGCTTGGTGCAGAGTAAGTGCTCAGTAAATAGCAGCACTGTATAATCGAATTCTTTTTTAGTGAAAGGCATACATTTATAACAGTGTCAGTTTTCCTTAAATATCTGTCTTAAAAGCTCACTTGTTAGAACTTTTTATGGAGAGAGTTTTGTATTCAGCAGACTTCCTTATCTATGGTTTCACTTTCCCTGGTTTAAATTACCTAATCATGGTCTGAAAATATTACATAGAAAATTCAAGTAATAAATAATTCATAAGTTTTAAATTGTGCATAATTTGGGTAGCATGGTGAAATCTCTAGCTATCTTGCTCTGTCCTGATCAGGACATGACTCATCCCTTTGTCTGGTTTGTCCATTTTATGTGTGACCCACCCATGAGGCCTTTAATAGCCATCTCAGTTATCAGGCCACCGGTTTGTGTTTGAGGTGTCTGTTCAAGTAACCCTTATTTTACTTAGTAATTAGGCTCCTCAGGGCAAGAATACTGCTGTTGGTAATTCAGATATGCCAAAGAGAAGCCATAAAGTACTTTCTTTAAAAAGCAAAAGGTCTCAACTTTTTTATTTTTTAAAATGTTTATTTTATTGGCATATTTCATATATACATAATGATCACATTCATCACAGGCATTTGTGCCTGTTCACGTTACATTTTCTAGGTGAGTGTGTTGGTGCACTTTAGGGAGACACAACAATCACATTCACCACGGGGCATTTGCACCTGTGCATGGCAGGACTTGATTGTTTTTTCTCCCATTCCCCTGCCCTCCTTTCCATCCCCTTTTCCTCCTTATTTACAAAAGCCTTGTTTCCATTTTTTCCTTCTTTCCTCATCGTTTTTTCCTCTTTCCTTCTTTCCTTTCCTCCTACCTTATCCCTAGCTCTGCTTCCTATTTGAACATTTTCTTCCTATTTCACAATATTTATTATATATTTTGGTTCTTATTTACACTTTCAGTTTCCCACACCAGAAACAATGCAGTATTTACAGATGTATGTCCAGTTTATTTCACTTCAGAGTGTGTCCTGAAGGTACCTCTATTAAGCTAGAAATGTCTTAAGCTTCTCTTTATATATATATATTCCGTCATATAAAAGAACCACATCTTTAGCCATTCCTCAGTTGATGGTCTTGGGCTGTTTCCAGAATTTACTTGTTACAGACTGTACTGCTATAGAAATGTGTGTGCATGTATTGCTAGAAGGTTCTTAACTTTAAGGAACAACAACAACAAAATCATATGCAGAGACTGGTAAGATCTATGGAAAGTCATTGTTACTAACCTTTCCTGGTGCTTAATTTAGAAATTTAGCTTTATTATAGGCAGATAGTTTTCAAAACCATTGTACAGTATATAGGATTTGGTATTATCCCTGGTTGCAGGTATCCAGAGTCTTTGAACATATTCTCCACGGATAAGGGAAAAGCTACTGAATATGGGAAAAGTACTGCATAAGTGGCTTTGCGGTGAAGGTGTTATGTCCAAGTGGTATTTCTGCAAAAGCTTTTGTCTTTTCCCAGCACTGTGGTCTGATGTAACTCACAGTAATCGTCCTGTTCAGTTTCTCTAATCATATTCATGCCACCCTCACCCTTTGCAAAGCTTCTCGTCTGCATTTTCTCCCATAGCAGGTGGTTTTATTTAGGAAGTGAAATTTCACTTTGTCTTTCTCCTTCCTTCCTTCCCTCCTCCCTCCTTCCTTCCTTTCTTTTCCTTCTCTCTCTCTCTCTTCTTTTCATTTTTGTTTTTGGAGATACTGCAGATTGAACCCAGGGGTGCTCTACCACCAAGCTGCATTGCCAGGTCTTTTACATTTTATTTTGAGACAGGGTGTCACTAAGTTTCTCAATCTGTCTTCTAACCTGTGAGCCTCTTGCCTGAGGCTCCGGAGTAACTGAGATCACAAATGTCACCAGCTTTGACTTTCTTTTGGTTTCTTCAAGTTTCATTTTCATGCTGCTCTTCAAAATTGACAATAGTTTTCTTTAAATATTACTCCCTTAGGAGGTAAAGAACATTAGAAATTTTAAATGATTCTCCTATCACATGGAGTATGTAATTATGTATACACATGTATGTATGTATTACCACATATTGCACATATACACTCAATTGCCCGTACAGATGTGGGATAAGACAGCTATAAGAAGATCCTTTAAGCTAACAAGTTGTTTCTCACACCTCTATGAAGACATCTGATAAAGGCACGGAAGTTACAGCAACCAATGGAAAGACTGAGACTTCATCAAAAGAACAGCAGTAGTTTATAAAAGCTTGTCCCTTTTGCTCCCGTTCTCTCTTCCCACTCCCTGTTGTATCAGGGTTGGCATTAAAGTTGATTCTACAGATTGACTGTGAGAAAGTGAAGTACACCAGTTAGGATTTCCTGCCTAACTGAGGGTGACAAGAGATGGCCTTATCAGATAAGAACACTATTTTTTTCTTTTTCTTTGCTTTTTTTTCTTTTGTGTCTGGGAATCAAACTCAGGACCTTGCACTTGCCAGGCAGGTGCTGTACTGGAGCATTTGAAAGCTCCATGTGCTTGATGAACTAATGCAAAAGCAGTAATCACCACTACCAGAAAATTTGGCTCCATATCATCTAGCACATAAGTCCAAATCGTGGCACTTATGATCATCAATTACTGACAGTTGCCAAGGAGTGACAAGGCTTTTATCAATGCTAACACTGCCTGCTTACTGTGACTTGGGTAACAACACCGGCAAGGTCACTTCAGGAATTCTAGAAGTCCCTTTCCACAGTCCTCTCACACCTCCATAGGGCCATCCTGAGGAAGACATGAGGCACTAATGTAAGGCCATAGATGGGGGAGAGAGGGAGCTAGATGTGGGTCTGGACAGCAGAGGCTGTCAACACAAACCCCTCATTTTATTCTCCATGGGACCAGCTCTGTCCAAGAAGATGCAAACCCTAGAAGAAATTAGGTCTTGGCAAGGCTTCTGCCAAGAAAACATGTTCCCCAGTTAAATTTCAAGGCCTCACCCATCATAGCAAGATAGTAAGTGCCATGGGATCTTTCTTGGGGACTTCATCCTTGATATTGGGGCCTTTCTCACTGGGTTTTCTCTGATTATATCTCTTTTCTCTTCTACACAGTGCCATCCAACAGCATCCCCGGCAGCCTCTTCAGCTGTGCAGCTAGTTCTTACTGAACATTAAGGAAGCATAGCGTTGTCAAGTCAAACAGAGTCAGAGCCACTGATCACCAACAATTGTCTAACTATGTACATCCCAGTGTGCTCCCATTGCATGGGGTGACCACTGGGAACCACCTTAGTAGCCACCCAATCCTTGCCTCTTCACCGTGTTAACCCTTTGCCATGGACACTCTTACTATGGCCCTACAGCATCTTGGGAAAAAAATTTGGACTTTAATCCCCCTTTACATAAGATCTCAGGCTCGCAGGATCAACTCCATATTAAGTCTCCCTCCAAAGACCCGAGTTTGGGCAGAGCTCAGTCACACTACTGACCTTCCTGGTAAACCAGCTTCTCAGGGTGCTTTTGTTACTTGGCGCAGATGTATCGCTGTCATCAGGATGGTCCAGAATCAACTCACTTCCATTCCCCTTTCAGCCTTCCAGTACTGCTGTACCTTCAGCATGGTTCCTAGACTTGCCTGCTGTCTTTTCCCGGCCTTTGGCCCTGGGGAAACAGTGCCTTATTGACACAAAAATTCACACACTTTTCCGAAGAAAGAGATCTCACAATGATAATGAAGCTAGTCAGCCTAAAGACAAGGGAAGATTAGGGGAGGAAGCATAGGTGTCAATGGAATCCCACCTCTGTGGCACCTTGTGTTGAAATTGTAATTCTCATTGTGGTTTTTACTTGCCACTAGATGTTCTGGTTTTAGCTTGGCTGTTAATTCCTTTCCTCTATTTATTTTTGGCCCTGGCATTCAGGCTATCCTTGATTTCCTCATTTCTGTATTACAGGCAATAACTTTATTTATTTCTTTTTTAAGAATATAGACATTTATTCCTCACGGTACAACCGTCTGGCAAGCAGGCCACTTCGTCCTCTATCTTCCTCCCACTATCGTTACTCTGAGACCTAAAGAACAATGTCTTAAGCTTCAATTCCTCAGTCTCTCTAAAAGAAAGTTATAAAAATGTTGCCTTCTTTCTCATAGGGTTATTATACAGTTAAAGCTAAGTACACAGGCAGAAACTTGATAAATGATGGAACACTATGCAGCTCTCGGAAGGATATGAGTGGCTGTTACCTAGAGGTCTTAGACTCCCAGGCAAAGAGGCAGAGCTATGCACAAAGGAACGCCTGGGCTTAGCTGACACATCATTCCGTTGCTACAGTGTGCAATAATAATTCCCAGTGAAAGCTATGCAAATACTTCTGGTCATTATAATTTTAGCCATTTCAATCTGGAAAAGAAGTCCTCCTTTCATCCAGGAAACTATTTTTGTTAGCAAAAGCATGATCAATGAGAGAAATGAATGGGGCTTATAAAAAGAGAAAGCTCAGAATTAATCAGGATTTGGACACAGTGATGTTATTTTTCAAAGTGATCATCCATGTAATAGAGTAGTGTCCCTGATCTACAATTAGCTTTTGGGTTTTACACTGGATGAGACTCATTATGTCAGAGGTCCCAATCTTATGAAAGTATATGTTATTCTATCCCCTTCTTCCCAAGGGTTTCAATATTAGATTATGCTGGAACCACAGCATTTGAGGCCTGGATAAAGTTGTTACTTCTTCCTTCCAATCCTATTGGCTGAAAATCTTGAACACAACTTACGCCTCCATCATCTCCTAAGATGTGAAGTCTCCTCACCTTGATACAAATGTCATTTCTAACATCCTGCTGAAGATGTTTGCTGTGATTCAAATACACAATTCTACAGGAGTATATATGGGTTAAGGTGATCATCATTTTTATGAGACTAAAAAAGTATTTAACAACATTCTAATTTTATTTAAATCTTTGGGATCTTTTTATCCAAAAAGTAAGAGTTTACTATGAATGAATAGTGGTAGAAATGAAAATAAATGCCCTAATATTTTGAGCTCCAAGAAATCCACCTATGAATACAAAATTATTCTCAAGATCAAACATTTCCTTGAGCAGCTATATTATTGTAATGTTTTATAAAATTTTCAAAATTAAATTTACTTTGAAATAGTGTATATAGTAGTATCCTCAAATACACATGTAATGTAGCATGTGATTTGGAAATTATTCTTTTTTAAAAGTTAAACTATATGAAACAAAAACCAAAAACTGGTAACGGAAATCAATAGAAAGTTTCTTACTATAGTAATATGAGTTACTTTAATAAATTCAGTGGAAAAAAATCAATAAAATAGGATATGATTTTTCTATAGTTAAGATATTACTCTTCTTTTGCTCAACTCTTGTGTTATTATTTTTAGGACATTGGAAAAACTATCAATTTCTCTACAAGTTAGTTTCCTTATTTCTTAAATGAGTGGTTTGCAGATCAAATAACTTGATGTTCATGCAGAGTATATCATAATGAGCACTCTGTAAATCTCAGCCATTTGATTATTGATTACAGGTGGCTTTTACATTACATCCTACACCTTTTGATAGGAAAGTTTCATATGTTTTTTAAATTTTTAAATAAATATTAATGCAAATAATTTAAAATTTTATAATTAATTAGAATATTTTATACTTGCCAAATAAAATCAACTTTTTAACTAGAAATCACATTTCACTTTTGTCTCAATTCTGGTCATTTTGGTGCTAAGTATACCCAGGTTTTTGGAATGCCTGCTGTGGGTTAGGCACTTCCTGAGACTTTTAGAGAGATTTAAAGAAGAAATGCACCATCATTTCCTTTAAGTGTCTCTCATTTAATGTTATAAATAAGCATACTAATGAGCACATTTAATAAAAAAAAAAAAAGCCAAGTGAAAAAATGCTTTAAGAACAAAATAGGGAAAAATACTCAAGAAAAAAAGAGAAAATATACATTACATTATTAGAATAGGAGACACTGCATATATGAGTAGAATTTGGTTCCGGAACACTTCAGAAAGAGAAATTAATAAAAGCAAAGGCACTTATATGTGACTGTGCAGAGCATGTGCAAGGGATAAATATTAAGTCTTTGGCACTGGAACAGGGGGTAGGCAGGGTAAGTTTGTACAGGTGTGTGGCCTGTCTCAGGGCTGAGCTTACCTTGATGCAAAAGGATGAGGGCTGAAATAACGTTTGCGGGAACAGAAGGGTGCAGAGCTGAGCCAGCTTGTGAAAAGTTTGTCAAAGCAGAAGCAGCAGGATTTCATAACGAGCAAGGTGGAAAGAGAAACGAGGAGAGACAGGTGACTCTGGGTCTCTAACTTATCTCTCTGAAACAATAATTATGCCATTACCAAGACAGGAATAACAGAGATTTGGTGAAGTAACTGATGTGTTCAACCTCAGTAATACTGAGATTAAAAAGCTATTTGTGGAATTTTGTGGTTAACACATGTGAAGGGAAATTGCAAGCATGGTTATAATGTTCAGGGCAGTGGCCAGACTGCTGTGATTTCATTTTAAATATAGTAACAAATGAATTTCTAATGTTGGATTGTTCATCTATGATACCCTGTACGATTCATCCAAATGTTTTGAATATCAGTTATGAAAGTGTAGAAATTTGTGAATTTTTTACTGCAATCTACAACTCCAGTCAAATGTAAATTAAGGAGATTTTGCTATTTCTAGGTAGGCAAAACTTGAGTTTTTTCCTTTGTTGTAACAGATACTCAGCAAATATTTATAGTATACTGTGTTTCAGATTAAATGGATTTAGAATGAAGAGAATATTCCCTCTCTGTAAGCAGCTCACGATGCTTACACAGGGTTAACTTAAAAGCTTTGCCTACCCTGGATTTTTGGCCCACGGTGAAACTTGCTTTTAATTAATTACCTATACCTTGCACATTTGATCTATGCCCCATTATTCTTGAAATGGGTGGCTATGTTTTCTCTATGTTTAAATAAACATGTGAACATAACTTTATACCACATTGTAAAGCATCAGGAAGGTGACTGATTCTGGAAAACTTTCTCGTTGTTTCTTTTTATCTTAGTCATAGTATTTCTTCTCTGTGCCACATTAAATATTGAATCTTTTGGAATCTAAATTTTCTTTCAGGATTGTTATACTGAAATTTTTTTAAAAAGAAGGAAGAAGAAGAAATCAATATTTTTCAGTGCCTTTGAAAAACCTAACTGTAGAAGCAGGATTGAAGTGTAAAGTGCAGACCTTAGATTTTTTTCCCTTCCTTGGCCTCTGTATATCCCGAAGGCAACACTGCAGTGGCATGTGTGGGCGAAATGGAGATCTGTCCTCACCTCAGCGTGTGTCCACGGCCCCTCAGGGTGTCAGCCTCCGGCCCTCAGCTGCAAGTAGAGTTGGGTCAGGTTTCACCCCTGCATCTCATGTAAAGGGTCAGGGTTTAGAATACTCCACTTTAAAATAATTGCTACATTAGATATCTTTGCTTTCTTTCATTTCCGTTTTAGGTCCTCTTAATTTAAGTACCCCCCTGAAGAAAATAAGGAGAATGCAAAGTTATGTGAAACTATAATAAGTTATATCTTTCGTTAAGATACAGCGTAAGTGCCTTTTCCCAGCAAGGTGGTGAGCTCTATGGCTGGAAGATTTTTGTATTAGCAGTTGTTTCACAAAGTTAATGAACTGCACCCAACTTATAAGAAAAACTTTCCACCTTTTTCCCATCTTCTTAAAAACAACACATTCTTACTTAGCTATAAATTCAAGAATGGATCCATGAGTGAAGGCTACATAATAATTGGCTTTACATTTTTTTTCTGTTCTGTTGTAACCTAATGGGTCAAGTGTTATTTACTGGTTGTTTTGAATTTCAATTTGTAGTTTTAAACAGTAGTGAAAGTAAGCTTGATAAAAGTACTAACAGAATGTTCATCTGTTTGCTTGTTTGTGGTTTGTTATCTCAGTTTGTTTGCCATTTTGGTTGATTGTTTCCTGATATTGTTAGATATCAAGAAAGAGAAATAGTCTTGCAAATTTTTTCACTTGAGTTCATTTGAGCTCAAATTAACAATGAATTCAAAAGAAATAATAAAGTAAAAACAAAAATAGAAATAAAAAATATTCTATGTAAGTTTGTCTGTAAAAGTGATTAGATATCCTAAACATTCCATTATATATTAGAAAGATTCATTTTTATTCTTATGCTTAATCCGTGTGTAAAAATGTATTATTAATTTAATATTTCTAAAACAAAGAGTATATTTAAAGCATCATCATTTTAACTTGATAAATTTAAAATTAGTCAATGGAAATATAAATTAATTTTTGTTTTAGTTACATCTGAATTTGAGTACACTTCATAAGAGTATAATTTATTATTAATGGGAGGATAGAAAATCCTCTATTTTGCCAAATTCCTTTAAGGTAATTATCTTATGATACGTTTTGTTTTAATTTTAAAGAAAATAGTACAAAAAAAGAACAATAGCAAAATTCAAACAAAACAATGCAAGGACATTAAAAATTATGCAGAGTTTCAAATCAAATGACAGGGATTAACAGTGGTTGTTATATTACATATTGTTATCTTCAATGAAGTTGCTCAGATTACCAGATGTAAGAATGGAAGATTGATCAAATCACTAAAGGGAATTTCAGAAGATCATCAGTACCTATTTTGAAAATCTTTACTCTCACAGGATAGAAAACAGAGAGAAAATGGACAAATTTCTAGATACATATGAACTACTAAAGCTGAATGAAGAAGATATAAAAATCCTGAATAACCCTGTGATAGATTTTTGACTCTTCTAAATGTGCTTTGTTCTCATTGGTCTGCATGAAATGCTGCTGTATCTTAGGAGTTTACAAAGGTGAGCTTGCCGAAGTGCAAACTAAAATAAGACATGAGAATTCCTAGTCATGGACTCATTCCATTGCGTACTCATTCTTACTGCCTACATTACCTTTGCTGTTGTTGGGAGTTTAAATAATTTAAGTTATACATGGTATATTTCACTGACAACAAAATGGCATATTGCTGCACACATGCGCCACCAGAATAACATCAAGGCTTGCAGGAGCCTGGTTCTAGGGATCTCCTGTGTCTGGTCCCAGCTCAGCCTTAGATAGCAGACCACATTTAGGAATGTATAAAGAAATTAATTATAGAAGTTTCCATTTAACACTGTCCAAAGAGTACACTAAGTAGTAGACATACGCTTGCTTTCCTGTTTGCAGTGAAGTGATTTCTTAGTATGAGAACTTTTATAGCCACTATTACACAGAGAAATATGTATAAAGGGTATAAGATTTTAGTTTATGGGCTATCACATTTGTTTTCCCTGAAACATTTTATTTTATTTTTCCTTTTAGTCTAGGAAAAGAATATAAAAAAGAAAAATTACTTTTTCTCTGGTGTGCCAAAAAATGCAAATTCTAATGGGAGACACATTACATGCCAAGAAACTTCAAACACTAGAATTTCTATGATCTTACATCCTATGCAAAGTCTTGATTCTATTGACTATAAAAATATAATTTGGTAAAACATCATCATGTCTAATAAAAACAAAACTATATATTATAATACATAAATTAGCTTTCTTAATCGAGCATTTATTTCAAGATGGTGAAAAATTAAAAGCTGCAGAGCCATAATCCATAAAGGTGGTTATTAATTTAAAGAGGAATTCATGAGAGTTGTCCTTAATATCTGCTGGTCCTATGAAACCTGTGTACTCAGTGCTGGTCCTATGTATCCTAATTTTTAAAATATTAAACTGAAATCCACATGACACAAAATGAACAACTTTAAATGTAATTCAGTGTTATTTCATACATTCACAATGTTGTGAATCACCATCTATGTCTAGTTAGAAAACATTTTGATTACTCAAATTGAAGACCTGTGCTCAGTAAGAAGTCACCAATTTGCTTTCTGTCTTAAAGGATTTATCTGTTTAGGACATTTCATGTAAACAAAAACAGATAACATATAATCTTTTATTTTAACTTCTTGGGATAATATTTTAAGGGTCCTTCATATTGCAGCATGTATCAGTACTTCATTCCTTTTATTGACTGAAGAGTATTCCATTGCATATATGCACCACAATTTGCTTACCTCTTCATCCATTGATGGAAATATTATGTCCTGCTATCTTTGGGTTGTTGTAAATAGCAACTCAGTGAATATATATGTAGATGCATTAGTTTGAATGCCTCTTTTTAATTCTAGTGGGTATATAACTAAAAATGGAACTGCTGGGTTACAGAGTACTTCTACCTTCAACCTTTTAGGTAACTTCCAATGTCCACAACTGCTGCATTGTTTTACGTTTCTACGATTAAAGTATAAAGATGAAAATTTCCATTCATCCTTCCAACACTTGTTATTTTTCTTTTTTATTATACCCATTCTAGTGCATGTGAAAAGATATCTGATTGTGGTTTTGATTTGCATTTACCTAGTGTCTAATAACATTGAACATCTTTTCATATGCTTGTTGGGCACTTTGTGTCTCTGGAGAAATATCTCAAGTCTTTTGTCCATTTTTAATTGAATTGTATTTTTCTTGTTGAGTTGTAAGAATTTAAAATATATTTTAGAGGGCTGGGGATATAGCTCAGTGGAATAAGCGCCTGCCTAGCAAGTGCAGGGTCCTGAGTTCGATCCCCAGTACCGCCAAAATATATATATATATATATATATATATATATATATATATATTTTAGGTACTATAACTTTATTAGATACACATATAGACTATGTGGGGATTTGGGGACAAGGGAAATAGGAGGGTCAGGGAAGGGAAGTAAAAGGTTCAAGATATCACATGTATATATACCAGTTCCCCATGAAGAATATATTTATTATGTATCAAAATGTATGCTAATAAAAGTGGAGAAAGTAAAAGCCATGTATATATAAATGAATATACATATTAGTAAATATACATAAATATATACATATATACTAACAAAATGGAGATAGTAAGCCATATATATGTGATAGGTAGATAGATGATAGGTACATAGATAATTTTCTTTCTTTGGTGACTGTCTGATCAGTTTCTTGATAATTAATGTGATTTGATGCACAAAAGTTCAAGTTTCAATGAAGTACAATTTATTCTTTGTGTTGTTGCCTGTACTTTTAGTGTCATATCTAAGAATCCATTACCAAACCCAAAGTCATAAAAACTTATCACTATATTTTCTAGATGTTTTTACAAGTTTGATTCTTATGTTTAGATCACTGATGAATTTACAGTTAATTTTTATATACAGTGTGAGTTAGGGATCCAGCTTCATCTTCTTGCCTGTGGACACCCAATTTTCTTCTATTTGCTGTTTCACTCAACCTTTGCTATAATTTTTATTATTTCTGTTTTCATCTAGGTGTAGATTCATTTGACACTCAGTTTACTTATAAAATTACTGAGTCTTTTTTCTTTATAAATTTATGCAAAGCTCTAAATTTCCTTCTGAATATTGCTGCACCCCATAAGTTTTGGTACATTTTTTTTTCATTTTAATTGTGATAGGAGGTGAGAAAAGAGACTATATAGTCCTCTTTGGATATGTTGAATTTCAGGTACCTGTGAGAACTTGAAAGTGTTGATTAGGAAATACATTTTCACGAGAAAAATAGAGGCTGCAAAGACAGGTTTGGGGATAGTTAGCATACAAATAAAATTAAATTAAAACTAAATCCTAGGAGTGAGTGAGAGGCGGAATGTATAAACAGGTAGGAAAATCCCCTTGCAAATGCCCACAGTTGAAAACTGCACAGGCAAGGAGAAGCCACTGAAATGGCTAAGGAGATGTCAAAGGCCCGGGAATGGGGCTAGGGAGCACAGACAGATAAAAGAGCACTTCACCTAAGAAGTAGGAGGCTGAAACAAAGATGCAAAGATGCTGACATGTCAAAATACATTAGCAATGAAAAGTGTCCTTCAGATCCTGTTACCTGAGATAAATGATACTTCCAGAGGTTATAGTTAAGTAAAGCAATGAGGCATATGATCATGATGGATGCTTTGGAGATACTGACTTAGATGCTTTAAGAGACAGAAAACATATAAAGTGGAAACTGAATTGTAAAATAGGGTGAAGGAAAGCTTTATTTAATGGAGTAACTTCATAAAGTTAAGTGTTAATGAGAAAGAGCCTAGGCATGGAGGGATAATCAATATGAATATTCTTAAGAAATTTAGTTCTTTATAGTCATGTTGGATTGCTTAATTTTCTGTCATTTCTACAACTAAATTTAAATTCTTTGATGCCATGGGAGTTTACTGTTAGGACTTGAGTCCTCCCATCCAAGTACTAACCAGGCCCGACCCTGCTTAGCTTCCGAGATCAGACGAGATCGGGCGCGTTCAGGGTGGTATGGCCGTAGACAGGACTTGAGTCCTGTCAACTTCCAGACTCATCCCCTACACACATGTAACTGTACACATCAACTGTAGATAAACCACACACACACACACATATATATGCGCACACACACACACGCATGCATGCACGCACACACACACACTCCCTAGTGATTCTTAGACATAGCACGTACTTCAAAAACAGTTTTTCTACTCGATGAATCAAAATATTTAAACATTAGTAACCAGAAAGATATTATTCAGTCACTGTCAGTAGCTCTTCTATCTTAACAGAAAATGATAAACCTTGTTTGTATCCTCTCATTACTCCTCAGCAGTAATAAATGAATCCTAAATCCTCACTAAATAATTCAGCTTCAAATGTTTCCCCTTTGATGTACAAGTACAGCATAACTAGAAAACACCATGGATACAGTATTCCTTGTTGGTACTGTTTTAGACTATTTAACACTTTTAATACCGATGAAGGTGCTGTGAAATGCTGCATAAAAAACCTCAAAGGAAGATTCCCATTTCTGCTGATGCAGTTACTCCAGTCCTATGCCTCCTTCCCCCATCCCATCTCAGTCTTCACACTGGCTGCTGAAAGCTCAACTGCAGCGCTACTTGTGCTCTAAGAGCATGTGGGAAGCTTTTACTGTTTGTTTATAAATTTGATTTCTACTTTTAAATAGAAAAAACTAACAACAAAAACAAAGACAATACAAATGATACAGAATTTCAAAACAAGATGATAGGAAATTAACAACGGTTGCTATATTACATATTGTTCTCTTTAATGAAATTGTTCAGATTACCCGATATAAGAATGCAACACTGATCAAACAATTAAATATTAACTTATGTTAATCTGAGCACCAACTAGAAGGCACTGATAAAGGTGCTGTAATAAATAGGTAGAGAATGTACCCACACAGATTGTAGTCCAAATGTTGCTTCTGCCACTGAGAAACTCCTGGTCTTTTAAACTCAGGGGATGTAGCTCAGCAGTAGAGCTCTTGCCTAGTATTTGTGAAGTCATGGGTTCCATCCCTGTCTTAGTTACTTTTCTCATTGCTGAGGCAAAATACCTGATACCCAAAGTTAAAGGAGGAAAGATTTATTCAGGTCACTGCTTTTAGAGTTTCAGTCTATAATCAGCTGGCTCTAAGGTAGGGTGGTGTGGCAGAGGGGCAACAGTTCAAGGTGCTGGTAGACAGCAAAAGCAGCAAGAGCAAAAGAGGGAAAACAAGCCTCTTTTCTTGTATTGTATGCAGGCTACCCACCCTAAGGCAAGTGTAGCACCCACCACATTCCATCCCCTCTTCCTGCACAGGCTCAGGATGTTTGTAAAGTGACCCTGCCCTCCTGCTGACTCACTTAGTTAAGCTCCTAAACTTTTCAAGTTGACACAATGAACAACATCCTGAGGTTATGGGCATGTCCTCTATACACTAGGACACAGAACTGCTGAGTTACTTAGTTAAGCTTCTAGGCTTCTCAAGTTGACATAATGTATTAGACAGAGAGAGAGGGGGGGGGGAAGGAGGGAGGGAGAGGGAGAGAGAGAGAGAAAGAAAGAAAAAGAAAGAGAAAAAGAGAGAAAGAGAGAGAAAGAAAGAAAGAAAAAGAGAAAGAAAGAGAAAGAGAAAGAGAGGGAGGAAGAGGGAGAGAGAGGGAGAGGGAGAGGGAGAGGGAGAGGGAGAGGGAGAGGATAAGGAAAGGGAGTGTTCATTTTAATTGGGCAGAACTTTGCACTGAGCCCCTTTCCTTGTTTTAAAGTACAGTGGCTTCAGTTACCTAGCTTTCGTCAGGATTAACAATAAGCAGTGCAGCACACTGTGAGCCCTCAGTGTATTGTTCATTTTGCTAGAGTGAACAATACACTTTCCCGAAACCCTTCACATCCATCAGGAAAACTGTGTGGTTTTACTTCGCTCTATCTCCTGGATTTCTCATTTGGGCCAATTTATGCTGAAGTCTGGTGTGCTGAAGGAAGAATCCGGTCATTTTTCTTATTCTTACATATGGTGATGAATGGAACATGTTTTTGAGATTCATTGACTATAAACTTAACTTGGCAGCTGATCTTATTCTGCTCTTTTGTGTCTTAGGGATGTTTATTAATATTTAATGTTTATTTATATGGCTGCTTGGTAGTGTGTGCTGCACAGATAATACAAAAATGCCCACTTCCTGGTCTTAGGGAGCTTATTCTTTAAAATGACAGCTGTTTTCACGCCCTTGAGGGGTTACAAGTGGTGAACAGTTGTGCACTGGCAGGGGTACCACTGTGTGATCCAATGTGCTCTCTGTCTCTGTCCTACATAGATTTACAGTGTGATTCATGTATGCATTTGGGATTCCTGCAGCTTGGTAAGAAAGCATCAGGTCAACCCATATTGCAGGCTGGTAGCCTGCAGGGTTTCTTGCAGACTGTAAGCGCAGGGGTGGATGTCAGCTTACTTTTTTCCCCACCACCTGTGATTCCTGAAGCTCTATTCGGTTGTAGGTTATGGACCTTGCCAGGATCCCAGAGATGTTCAGAGGCTCCACCCAGCAATTAGATGAAAGACTAAGACAGGAAGTCAGAGTTGAGGACTCTTGGGGATTTACAAGATAAACCTGACTCCTTTTAAAAGCCTGGCCTTGGATACAAGCCAAGTGCTATGGAGAGCTTGTTGCCTAGCAACATGAGACCAACTAATAAAGTCGACTTGGAGGCTTTTTCTTTTCCCAGATGACAGGTAATTTTTCTAGGGAGGGGAGTTTGCAAAGTGTGTTCTTGTATCTTTTTCTCTTTTCTGGAGTATAACATTTGCTCTGCATGTCAATTAGATGACAGAATTCAGTGACTTCTCCCGGGATGCGGAGTGATATCTTTCGTGGGTTCAGTTCCTTCCATAGTGTGAAAGTAGAGGCTATATTTAAAATTGAGAGCCTGAGAAAAGCTGGTAAGCACCACTTAATGCAAAGTAGCAGTGGTGGCTGCATTTCTAAAATAACAAGGCCGGTGGAAACTAGCTGCTGTGATGAGACGGTGGTAAATAAAACATCAGCTGAACTTCTTAAAAAAACTTTCCAAAAGGTGATGGCATCCTCCACTTTGAAAGCATTTGTAAGTACAAGATTTCATTTTCATGTAACTGAGCAAGCCATGGAAAGCCAGGTTAGGAGAAGGGTCATGAGAAATGAAAGCAGTTGTCTTGACTGGAGCTGCTCCAAGTGCCCCGAACCAGACAGTGCTAGTTTGTAACGTGTCCCTACACCGCCCTCCTGATCCACAGGCATAGATACTGCAAATAACCAGTGACCAACTCTTTTATCACTTGAACAGATTAATTTATTGTCTGTTGAATATAATATTTTTTAAATCAAGGCATATCTTTGTGTGTCTTTTTATTTTATAATAAATTCATTTTGTGGTATTTAAATGAAAGTGCTAGCCCATAAGGAATCAAAACTTAAAAAAAGAAAAAACTGGCCCTTCAACACAGATAGTCTGAGAAGCACTACTGCAGGCCAGAGGGCAACAACTTTTTGTAAAGATGCAGCTACAAAATCCTTTGTGATTTGTGGGCATTACCATCTCTTCTGCAAATAGCAACTAAACTGCAGAAATGCAAACATCGTTGTAGCTATGTCTCAAAAAATTTTTGTTTATAAAATAGGTGATGAGTTCTGCTGTAGTCCAGTGCTTCTTGGATTCTGTTGAGCAATCAACTCATGGAGATTTTAAAGCAACACTTGTGAGATGCTGTATTTCTGACAATTTCTGAACAGCCGTGTCTGCTTCTGGCTCATGGACTCAGACTAGATGTTAAACTTTGATGAAGGGTTCTGAGATTGAAATCCTAAAGACAGGGTTGAAGGCCACATTGCTGTTTATGAGCAGAGTAATGGTGATAGAAATTATTCATTGTTCAAACTTCAAATTTCTTATGTGAAAGACAGAGATGATAATGCCTGCCTCAACAATTTCTGTGACGATTCAATAAAATTATATATGCAAAAATGTTTCATAAACTTAACAAAATAATATAAGAAGATACAATGTAAATACAAGATTTTCCATTACCCTTTTCTTTAAAGAACTTCAGTTCAAGCCTCGTGGGAATCTGTACGCTGTTTACCTTTTCTGCGTGCGTGCTCTAGGGCCATGCACTTTATTTGATGCACCCTAGGCATAAATATGTATTTGTCCTTGGTCAATTAGCATGTGAAGTACCTTTATTATTGCTCACACCAAGTAGGTGACTAAGGGAAGCAAGTCAAAACTTGTTGTTTAAATATGCACGAGAGGCCTTACTCCTGCTGATATTAAAAATCAGTGTGTATTATGAAAATATACGATGTCCACTAAATATTTAAAAGACCAAAGGCATGAACAATGTACATGAAGTGAATCAAGCAGCTCAGCAGCCTCTCATCTCAGTGAGCCTCATGCGTAGAACACCTCCCAGTCTTGCCCTTCATTTGAAGCCAGCTAAGACCGACCTGCATTACCTGATAATGCAGTCAGAACAGTGCTGAATTATTATTACTATTTCATTAAGGGACGTTGTTTTGCCAGGTTCTGTCAGAGTCCCAGGAGGTCCAGTACAGCAAGGCTTCACCAAACTCACAGAACAGGTTGTGAGACTGCTTTGGTGTCTTGTTACAAATAAATATGTATGTGACAGGCAAGAAGGAGTATAGAACTGGTTTTCAGTTGCATGCTAGTCAGGCTGTGTGGGAAGAGACGTGTAGACTACCGACCTCTAATTTTCCAAGCCTAACAGCTGCAAGTGACCAAGTTGGCTCCACATAGCCTGCCGTGTGGATATTATTATCACCCTTGTAGCACAGGCTCCTGCTAAAACCTAATGATTTTCTCTTTCTTTTCTTTCAAAAAACATATGAGGAAGCCATCACAGGCTTACTGAAGAAAGCTGTATCCACCTGTGGGAGCACAGATGAAAAGGGCATCTCTGTTCCTGAGGACAGTTTGCTGAGAGGATCAGGGACGGTGCCACTAACTCTCCTGTTTACACTCACATGTAATATGGCCTTTCTACCTGACAATTCCAGAAAATGGCTTTGTCTATGGTGGAAAGTGAGTGATTCTGCAGAATTGTAAATGGAAAAGCTGGCTTATCTGGGGCTATAGAAGTGGATTGGTGGTTGTAAAAGTGAACAATTGCTGAACCAGTTCTGACATAGTGCTCCCAAGCCAGTGCTACGCTTATCCCAGGATGTGACTTTAAATGAAAATGAGGAGACGCCACTGTTGCCTGAACAGCTGGCTAGAAGAAGCCATGCACTTGAGGACTTGGGCTCCATCGTGGTGGTCCCTTCATTTTCAAGTTCCCTTATGACACACACTTGAAACCCTTCACTGTATTTTCAGTAGATCTAAGTAACCTTAACCTTAGAGACAAGGTTACCTATGAAGACTGAATAAAGTATATCATGTATTTTCAAACACCTCTGATCACTTGAGTGCCCTTAGGATAAATCCCCATGGAAGAAGAAGGAGAGAGAGGTGCATTCTACATGGATGCATCATTGTGACCAACAGCCTTCCTGGGGCTCGCTGGTATCCCTAGGGTGACCGTATCAGGCCAGAACATGAGGGGCAAGTGATGCAAATTTGGGAGCTCCAGCGGTCCTCTCTGCTAACTCCATCTAGGAAGGTGGTGCTCTCTACCTACAAAGATCTGCAGTGTCCTGGGAGGGCTTGTGACATAATGTGTCAGTGCAAATATTGACTGAAATCTCCATAATCTTCCCAATTGTGGATTGATCTTTTCTTTCAACTCTATCAACTGGGTACCAGTTGACATTTCATGGGGGAGTTATAAGCCTGAAAAGTGAAATGCCTGACAATAAGAATAGAATCTAAAATTATGAATTAGAAAATAAAAGAGATATGATTGTACTAACCTCCCTTGTTTATGAAAGAGTTCATAGGTTTGTAGTAGAGCTCCAGTAAAATCACAGATGCAGTCTTTTGAATGGAATAAAATGACAATTAATTTATTAATTAATTAAAAAATAAAATGGAGTTTTACAAGTTTTATAATTCGTACCATAGGTTGGTGCAGGGATTCAGCCTGACACGACTGCAGCCTCTTGAATCTTAAACATCAGGATCATCTCTGAGCAGCCCTGATGGGTTTTCCCTGAATAGTTTCTTAGCATCTACAGAGTCAGTAGAGTATTATGCGAAACTTTACACTGCGAGCACAAGGAATGTACTCAGTGTGCTTGATGTTATCTTGAGATAAACAAGGCACCTACTAACTTGAATAAAGTCAGTCCGGTCTATTTTGTAAGTCCCCTCCTCCTGATAAAAATCTCAGGTGTGTACTGAAACCACCCAGGATCAAGTCCTCAATAAATGCTCTCTACACAATACTGAATCTGTTTAGCCCTTTCTTTGGTCTCACAGCTTCTTGTACTCAATTCTCATGTATTGGGGTGCAGTTGGTCTGGAACAGTTGCCAAATTTGATGGCAAATTCAGTTCGAGCCTGTGCAATTATTGTCCTGCTTATCTCCATTTGTGCTTTTCTATTTTTTCATTTTTTAAAGTAGTCTATGTAGTCGGTGACTTGCACTCCTCGTGAAATGATACATGCACCTAGCACACCTGAGTTCCTCTTTTTCATCCTGTCCTTCCTATCCCACCCCTCTCCCTCCATCTCTTAATCGCCTTCCCCTTTGAGAAAGATCTACCTGGCTACTTCTTGTTATCTTTTATTTTGCTTTTTATTCATACTCTGGGTCTCTCATGTAAAGAAATCATATGATATTTAAGTCTGTGTGTTGGATTATTTCAATTAACGTTGTGGCTATGGATGGGATTACGTCCCTAAGAAGATACGTTCAACTCTATCCATAGCACATTTGCACGTGACTGTCTCTGGAAATAGGGCATTAGCAGATATAATCAAGTTAAGGTGAGATCATTAGGGTGGGCCCTAATCCCCTGAAATTAGTGAGATGAAAAGAGGCACAGAGGGAAACACACACAGGGAGCATGCTTTGTGATGATGTGGTAATGGAGGCGCAGGCTGGGGCTGTGCTGACACCAGCCAAGGAACGCCTGGAGCTGCTAGGAGATGGAAATGCAAAGAAGGAGTGTCCCCTCGGGATCCCACTAAAAATGGGATTTCAGGCTTCTGTGTATTAGAACTATGAGAAAACACATTTTTGTTGTCTTAATCCACCAAGTTTATGATACTGGCAGCCCCAAACAGTTAGTATAAGGAATAATCAATATGAGAAAAATGGAGACTTTTCTTATCATTCAGAGAGATTAACAGAAGAAAAGAGACCAGGTACTGACAAACATGTAGCTCGAGTTAAGAAATGAACTTAATCAAAGATAGAAACGTTTTTAGCCAATGAACATGGCAGCTTTCAAGATAGTTAAAGGGGCCCAACAGTGCTTTGAGGGCAATAAAGACAGAACATTATCAGGCGCTGTCTTCCCCATGCTTTCTTCTGCATTCCCTGGTCCCTCTAATTTTCCCATGCCTCTTCCTCTTTCTTTCTTTGCCTCTGACCTAGTAACCTCAAAAAGATTTCTCTTGCTTTGTAAAATCTTTAATATGATATGGAAATGAACAGACTAGTTTAAAAGTCTCACTAGTTCAAAGATGGCTCACAAATTCCCAGAAAACTTCCCGGGACCCTTCCCCAATGAAGAGCTGCTTTTTTTCCTTTGAAGAGCAACCAAAGGTACAAAATCACCAGGACCTAACTTACATTATGGACTCCATTTGAGCAGTTCAGCCCTTATTGTTTCTGAAAATGAGACCGTCAGTACTCTAGAAAATTGACTTCTTTCCCTGAGGAAATGTCTAGTTGTTGAGTGCCCTGAAAGAGAAAGAACTGAGTGAAAAATGAGTCAGCGCTGAACTTGTGCTTTCCAGAGAGATATTATCTGAGACATAGTAATAAAGGGAGCATGGAATGGGGAGCCTCCAGGAAAGAAAACCAGTCCTCACCCCAGCACCACCACAATACACACACACACACACACACACACAGACTCACACATGTCTTCACAGTGCTGCTCCTCAGGATTGAAAAGGAAATCTCTGAAGGAATGAAAAATTGAGAAATACATTCCAAAGCCTGCAAAGGAGATATCAGAAAGGAAATCTTTCGAATTAGTTCCTAGCAACAAAACGTTGTTGTGTTTGGGAGTTTTATTGTGATTTCTTGAAAACAATGACTCCTAAAAAAGATACTGAGCAAGGAATGGAAGGGGACGAACTTCCTAGATGCACACATTTTACTCAACTTACTTATTTTAGCAAAAGACAAACAAATACCTGCATGCTTACTAAAGGATGTCTTTTCACTAACTGAAAAACAGAATCCAGCTTTGTGGTTACAGTTATAAAATGGGCATGCTGTTATTTGGGACCCTGACGCTATAATCTGATTGAAAATAACATGTCTAACAACTGTGTAATAACCTGTCTACTAACCTCACAACTGTGAGGTATTGGGAGTGAAGTAAGCTTAGAGGAAAGGTGCACTGTATGGCCCCTTTTCCATATGTACATGGGGGGAGGAATGTGACATTAAAGCAAATGTCAGAACAAATTTGCCAAAATGTAACCACCTATGAGCAAGCAGATCCCAAAACATTAACCATGTTCTTTCCACTCATGAGTAGTTCCAGCTTTGCCTTTTTATGCATTCTGGATGAAAGATTTACTCAAGACAGTACTTGCACACTATTCTAGAATCACACTTCAGTAAACTTTTTAATCAGAATTCAGATCTAGAGCTAGATGTGGTGGCACATCCTTATAATCCCAGTATCCTGGGAGGCTGAGGCATCTCATGTTCCAACCCAGCACAAGGAATTTAACAACTTAGTCAGACCCTGTCTCCAAAGAAGGGGAGAGGGAGCAAGAAAATAGCTCAGTACAAAGTCCTTGGGTTCAATTCCCAATACCAAAAGCAAAACAAACAAAATAAAATGTAACAACAACAATAGAGAGAAAGAATTCAGATTCAGGATCTTTAATCGAGATCTTCAGTAGCCTGAAGTGATCTTGCTCAGCTCTAAATTGAAATCCTTAGTCCAGTAATTCTGCGGCCTAAGCAAGGACAAAAATGATTGCACAATATTTCCAATTCACCAATTCATTTTACCAATTAAAAATATTTCTAACATCTCTTGTGTAATAAAGACCCTCCCCAAGAAGACTTAGATATGATGTGTCATATCTTACAGAAGCTGCCTCCAGAATCTAATTCAGGTTTTCAGATATTAACAGAGCATCCTTGAAGAATGTATATATGATTAGAATATATAATTAAAACATTTGTCACCTCATTTCTTATTCTCAGACTATAGATAAAACTAATGTGTGTGTGTGTGTGTGTGCGTGTGTGTGTGTGTGTGTGTGTATATATATATATATATTGCTTAAAATTCAAAAAATTAAATTATGACAATTTATTGCCTCATCTTGCTTCATCAAAGTGTTTGTTTTCCTTTTAATTATTAAAATTTTCTCCAAAATCTTTGTATACAAAAAAGAATAAATAATAATAGCTTTTGAAATGTGCTTGGTGGAAAAGATAAACATAAGAACCATTTTTACTTAGAATGCTACTTGAGATATAGAACGGACCCCAGGAAGCCAGCTCCTTCCAGTCACTCAGTAAAGTAATCCACTGTTAAACCCGCTTCCCCACTAGCGACACAGGAAAAGGAAACTCAGATACCTTAAAGCATCTCTCTTTTTGCCTATTTTGAAGATAATTACTAATACATTAGTTACGAAAGTCAGTGGTTCACATGCGTACGCTGTGAACTGATCACATCCATCAGCCTTCCTTCTGCATCTTCCCCTCCCTCAGCCCGCCGCACCCTTCGCAGCCCCTGCAATCCCAGCTCTGCTTTGCGATTGACTTTCTAATTTTAGTTTCCACATATGAGAGAAAATGCGCACATATGGGGGAGAATGTGTGTCTGAATTTATGCATTTAACATGGTCTCTCTGCTTTCACCCACAGCCCTGCAGATGACAGCGTTTCGTTCCATGCACGTTTTCTTTATCACTCATCTGCGGATGAGCACCCACACTGACCCTGCACCTAAGCTATGACTGGTGCCGCAGTAAACGTGGAATTCACTTCACGTTTTGTGCTAATGTTTAAACAATAGTAATGTGTAAACAATAAGACCAAGATAACGCAACAAGTGGCCAATGCTGTATCCACCAAGTAATATTTATCGTGTTGAACTCAATGAGATCAAGAGATCCAAGCCATAAATTTGCCAGTTCTCCAAAGCTGGTTATGTTGGGAGACAGCTGTTAATGCTAAGGAAGCAACCATGTGTCTGGCACATGGGCCGGAAAATTAATTAATTAAAAACACTACTGCCGAGTGAATTTGCTATTCACATTAATTTGACCCAAGTATTTTCGCCCAGGGAGCAAAGTATTAAGAAAATCAAACATTAAGGTTTTAATTTAGCAAGGAATAAAAAGACAAGTTTGCATGCAACACTGTACTATAGTGTCTTTTTGGAAGACACCTAGAAGAGGAATAGCTGGGTCAAATGGCATTTCTAATTTCAGTTTTTTAAGGAATTTCCATACTGATTTCCACAATAGTTGTGCTAATTTCTGCCAACAGGGTAGATGGGCTCCTTTTCCCCTGACTCCTCTCTAGCATTAGTTACTATTTGATTTCTTGTTGACAGCCATTCTTTCAGGGGTGCAGCGGAATCTCAGTACTGTTGTCATTTACATCCTCTAATGGCCAGTGATGTTCAGACTTTCTTCACATATTTATTGGCTAGTGGTATTTCTTCTTTGGTGCAGTGTCTGTTCATCAGGTTTGCCTTTTTTTTTTTTTGGTTGGGTCTTTTATTTTGGGGGTCCAATAGCTAAATCTTGCATGTCCACAAACAGAAAATGTGGTATTTACACATGATAGGGTACTACCCTGCTACAAAGAAAGATAAAGTTGAGTCATTTGTAGGAAATCTGATGCACATAGAGACCAGAATGTTAAGTGGAATAAATCAGACACACAAGCTTAAATATCACAGGGTTTCTCTTGTATGAGAAACCTAATGTAAAAAGTAAAGAGCAAAATAAAAGGTAGATAATAGGAAGTGGAAAAGTAGATTGTTCTCAAGGGGAAAGGGGATTAAGACGGCAGGAGAAGGGACGGTGGGTGAGAAGAGAGGAACTGGGAAGTGTTTCCTGCGTGTACTCACTGCACACAAGGACTGCGAACGTCATGTTCTGCGCACACACAGAAACAGAAAGGGGTTCAAGAGATGTGTGGAGGGGGGCGGGGGAAGCAAGGAGATGAAGACAGGAATGAAGGTGCTTGCGCGCACACCAGCTTCCCGCAGGGAGTGCAGACATTAGGTACTGCACGCACGTACTAACAGAGGAAATTTTAAAGGAGAGGATTGGTTATGGCACACGTCCTCAGTCAGCTGCTGGCCCTCCACTGCAGGTATGCGCCTGCAAGGGGACTCTTTCCTGATGCTGACCTGACGGGTAACCTCAAGGTGAGGTCTGCAGAGCCTGACTGGGCACTGACAACCATTCTTATTGGAAATCTTTTTTTAATGTTTTTGGGGCTCAGAACTGCATTTTCTAAGAAACAAATCCCTCCTTAGAGACAGAAGTCAAGATGAAATCTGATAGTTCTTGGAAGCTAGTGATTTTGCATCTGTTTGGTACGAATGTTATGGTTCAGTTCACGTGCAGATTTATTTCTGACGGGAACAGTTATTGCGGCCTACACTTTGTGGGTCTGTGTACCACTTACAGCCCGTGATTTTTCTTCTAATCGATACGAAAGAAAAGCGTATACGTCTTACATCTTGTGATATTGGAAATGAAATTTAGGAGAATATTAGAAAGATAGTGAATTGCTAAGAATCAATACATGCCAGCTGAATTAATAAGTGGATGATATTAACTCTGGAAAGAGCCTGAAAAAATGTGAAAGAAAAGCAGGAATGTCTTCAGGTAACCAGGGTAACCAGGGTAACCCGGCATTGCCTTTGTTGGCTGGGGGCCCCACGCTGAGTCCACAGTTGCCTCCCTGACTCAGTTTCCCTGCTGTCAGAGGGAAAGGATCACACTCAACAACTTCCTATGAATCAGTCAGTGAGTCCCAAGGAAGGATCCGGGGATCCCAAAACAATAGAAATATTTCTAAGCCCTCCGGTCTGAGCTATAGGAAGAGACACTTCCTTCTTTCTTTCCCTGATGTTCTCTCTGTACAGGAGTAGACAGGACACAGCAGTGTTAATGAACAAGAGACATCATGAGAAGAGATAAAAGGGTGAAACAAATTAGGGAAAAGGAGCTTCAAAAATTAATTAGGAAAGGAGGGTAGTGTTTTGTTAAGTCCCAGAGCTGTGAGTAACCTACTTTTGAAGATGACGCGTGCATTTACAAAACTTCGGTTAATCAGCTTCTTTCTCTCATGCTCTGATGATTTGCTTTTCCTTTGAAATATGACCCTCTCTTCAGAGGCTTTAGCCTGCTTGAAAACTTTATTATGTGTGCAAAATCCATTTGATATTGTGTTTTTCTTTGATTTGCTTTGCTTCTAGAGAGAATCAGAGTAAGAAAGGAATAAGTCATCCTTTACTGTTTTGTTTTTTGTAGCCCAGTTTGTTTTACTATGTTCTTTTGACTTCATCAAGATTATGTTGTCGTCCCAAGATAAGTCTTGTTTGTTTGTTTTGGTAATAAAGTCAGTTATTTTGATGCTACCTTGGGTTACACAGAGTGATGTATTAATAAAATTTACAACTTTTTGGAGAAAGGAAAAGTGAAAACTTTCCCTAAAGTTCAAATTAATCTAGTGGAATGTTTTAAAATATACACCTCATCAATACACTTTCTAGTTTAAACTCATCATTGCTTACTCAAGTGGTCCCAAGTCAGGGTCCCTCCCCTGCTTACCTTCCCAGCATCGCCCTACATTCCCCAGTCCTGCCCCCTGGCTGTGATCAGGCCATGCGGAAACGTGGAGTCCCCTTCACCTCCTCACCCAGTTCTTCACGACACCACCTTCTTTTCATCCGGGTCAATGTTCCTTTTCATTGATCCTTATGGGCCTCTCCCAGCCTTGGCTGAAATTGCCAGTGGTCTCCAGGCCATAAATCCTCACACAAATGCAAGGGACTGAAGCTTTGACTAACCTCTCATGCTTCACAGATTTCACTCCTGCTGTTCCCATTTTGTTTTTTCTTTCTTTTTTTTTTTTTTGCGGTACTGGGGATCGAACTCAGGACCCTGCGCTTGCTAGGCAAGCGCTTATTCCACTGAGCTATATCCCCAGCCCATGCTGTTCCCATTTTGGCTCTAGGAATTTCCTTATAAACTTTTGGCATTAAATACCTTTTTTTTTTTTTTTTTTTTTGCGGTACTGGGGATCGAACTCAGGACCCTGTGCTTGCTAGGCAAGCGCTTATTCCACTGAGCTATATCCCCAGCCCTTAAATACCATTTTAATATAAATTTGTAACCTTAAATTTGGGGCCCTTTTATTCAATAAAATTTATGTAAAACACATGTTTTAAGTATTCATTTATTCTTTCATTTAACTATTTAATAAAAACATTTTGAGAACCGTGATTCAGTCAAACTGTAGCTGGAGAATATCTTGTTTGCATATTTTCTTTTCTTCCTCTATTATTCTCCTACTATACACCATATTAAAATTCATCTCTTACATCAAAAAGTGTAAGAAAGTGAATATAAAAAGTATATCTATCAGCTTTCCTTATTTTCTCTGGTAAATATATTCTAAAGACAACTGCAGTGCTTTTGCGAAAGTTGTGTGAAGTTGAAGTGAGAAGATTTGCTAAAGACATTAGAGTTCGTAAATATCCACAAATAGAAAATTTTCTGTTTTGGTGAATGAAATCATTTTTAGTGAGCTGCTGTAAATTTTGAAATGTGAATCAATATATATGGCAATAAAATCATATCACATTTGCTTGGCCTTTAAAACACAAGTAATTACAAATCATCTTGTTTTGCTTGTGACTTAAAATTGTATTTTATATTTTTTCTTAAGCTGTGTCCTTCACAAACTGATTCAAAAGTAAATTATTATATTTCTTTCACCCTAAGAAACCATTTTGGATAGAAAGCCAAAAACTCTACCACATGAAACAAATACCCTGATTGTTTCATTTTTTTTTTTTTTTTTCCGGTACTGGGGATCAAACTCAGGACCTTAGTGCTTACCGGGCAAGCGCTTACACCACTGAGCTATACCTCCAGCCCATGAATACCCTGATTGTGAGGGACAGAGCAGTTTTAGAACATTAAATGCATAAAAATGAGCATTTTGAAAGGAAAGTGATAATGTATATTTTGCCTTCCTGCCATAAATAAAGCTGATTAGGTGATCTTTGATATGCAAGTAGAATCACGTTTTTCCATTTAAATATATAGAGCAGACATGGAGAAAATTACATAGCTGTTTTCTAAAATAGGACTAAATGAAAGTCTTAATTTCCCTACAACAAGGAAAAGAAATTCTTGAAATGACACTTATTAAACTGATATTGGTTTTCTGTCTCACACGTCCAGGTTGTATGGCCTCTTTCTTGGTATTTTGCTGCAAGTCCATTATTTGTTACTATGATTTTCTATCATATGTCTTTTCATGTACAGTTGTGTCAAAACCAGGAATAATTCCAGAATGCAATTAAAATCTCACTTTTGGACCAGCGTTATCATATAGACATGACACAGGCCTGCAGTCTGACTTACTCTCACTCACTCACTTTACGCAGTGGCCCACTCATCAGACTCGTGTTTTACCAAACCTTGGTCTAATGCCTTTCACAGTGTGTGTTAAGTTCCACCATCTCTAGAATCTCCTGACTATTAACAGAAATGGTGACTGCTGGGCCCTGTGTCAACTGCCTATCCACAAATATCAAACACGGCATGGGAATATGTATTTCTAACAAGTCCTCAAAGAGACTTGGATACACACTGCAATTTGAGAAGTTCCATGTTGTGCAGCTTGTACTCAGGAACTAGACTGTCTGCACTTTCAAAACCAAGGTGATCACAAACATTAACAAAACTATTTGCATTTCAGGGTCCTGTCCTGCAAAGTTAGATAATATTAGTGCCTTCCTTAGAGGGATGTTTTCAGGATAAGAGTGAATATCTGAACAGCAATAAAATAGTGTTTGCCATTATATATTTACATATATTTATATTTATATGTATTCTTTCTCAAATGTAGACACCATGGCAAAAGAACTGATGCTCATTTAATAAATATTCAGCAAGTTCCCACAGTGCTGGACACTCACTACTGCCTGCAAATGTTTGAACACTACTGGAGGGTTAGCATACAAATGCACAGGTACTCAACATGTGTAGGCTAAGACGTTCCTCAAAGATCATCTCACTGATTCTCTTAGTCCTAGGAGATAGATAATATCACCCTTCTCCTTTCACACAACAGGAAACTGCCACATGGAAGTTAACTTGGCCACAACTGGACAGCTACTTAGAGATGGAACTGGTAGTGAACATGAATAGTCAAGCTTTCCATGTGCTTATTTCACTTTGCTGTCTTTGCAGGTGCATTTCAGGAAAAGTAATTCTCCCTGACCAGGGATATATGGACCCTTAGCTAAATTAGGACCTATGTGAGGTCAGTAAGGAAGAGGAACACATGGGATTCAAATTTAGTGCGTGGCTACAGTGCACTGTTGGACTTCCCCATAGACGTGGGGGTTGAGAAGAAGTTGTCCCTCTCTTGAAGGATTTGTATGGATACTGTTATATTCATAGAGGCTCAAAAATTATATTTTAAATAGTAGTTTAATTTAGAGTTAAGTCTTCCTTAAACTATAGTAACTGAAAGACTAAACACTACTGGTACAAAATAGCTAGGTTAAAACCCTTAGTTGTGAAAGTGTTACCTGCTAGACAAGTTGACCAGCAGGTATTTTGGGGCTGGGTTGTATTTCATACTCTGTCCTATTGAGTAGAGAAAGTTATTTAAGGTGTGGTAACTATGAATAGCACCTGTATTTACAGGAAACCCTCACGAAGGTGGTGATAGACTTTCATTCAGCCTGCTCCCTTCCATTGTGAGGCTGTGGTCAGAGTTGATGGCTATGAATCACAATGAGGAAGGAGTCAAGTCTGAGTTCCAGGATGACATTGCTCACCTGTGTAATGGGTTTGGCAATTACAGGCATGAAGGGTTCATGTGAGGAAACTTATCCTTTCACCTGCACAAAGCACTGGTTTTTTATGGCTACAGTGAACTACTTGATAAGGAGGGAGAGAGAAGATGGCTTTAGTAAAAATTTTGGAGTAGAGTGGTTAAACAGGAAAGTGTCTGAAAACAACTTTTAGAAGGAAACCAGAAAACTAGAATTTCTGTTTGCACTTTGATATAGGAATTATAGTATATATTTAATGCTGTTCAAACGTCTCAGTATGAATTATATTAAGTTAAAGAATTTATAATCTAAACCAATTGTTTTCGTAGGAGGTTATGGAGATCTTCAGCTCTCTATAAAAGGGTATTTATGCATAAAATTTGTATTTTAAATTTAATTTTAATATTAATGAATGTCTTTAGAGAAGTCTTGAACTGTGCATACTTTTTATCTCAGAAAATGGGAATTTAAAGATTGTAAACTATATAAATGCTTTTTTTTTTTTTTTTTTCCTGGACCGGGGATCGAACTCAGGGCCGTAGTGCTTAGCGGCAAGCACTTAGCCCACTGAGCTGTACCTCCAGCCCGTATAAATGCTTTTAATAGATTTTAGTTAGTTCATTTTATGGAACGTCCTAAGGAAATACTTTAAAAAGATATACAATGTAAAAAAATGAATGTATTAAACACTTTAAATGACTCAAAACCGTATTTCTGTCACTCTAGTGAAATTATTGTTGATGTTATTGAGTATGTCTCACTGATTTAGGAAGTGTAGTAGGCATAAAGACACAGATGACTTAAGACAGGAGCAGGTTGCTCTCCGTTCCCACAATGTTTACTGACCCATTTTCCCGAGTCCTTGAGGTGTTGCTACATGACCTGGGCACAGTGGTGCATTCCTGTAATCTCTGTGGTCTGGGAGGCTGAGGGAGGAACATCACAGGTTTGAATCTAGCTAAGGCAACTTAGTGAGACCTTATCCCACCATAATAAAATTTTTAAAATGCAGTTTATAGCAGCATAATTCATAATAGCTAAATCATGGAAGCAGACTATATGTCCATCAACAGGCAAATGGGTAAAGAGAATGTGGTACCTGTACAGAATGGAATACTACTTGACTGTAAAAAAGGGATCAATACAAGATATTTGTAAGAAAATGGATACATCTTGAAACCATGTTAGACTGGGGATATAGCTCAGTGGAATAAGTGCCTGCCTGGCAAGTACAAGGTCCTGAGTTCAACCCCCAGTACGGCAAAAATAAATAAATAAATAAATAAATAAATAAAAATAAAAGAAACCATGTTAAGTGAAATAAACCAGACCACCAAATTGAAATACTATACGACTTCTCTTATAAAAGAAATCCAAAGTATAAGTAAAAAATAAAGTAAAACTTTGATAAATGGAGATAGGAGGGCAGATATTTCACAAATGAGAAGGGCCAAAGAGAGGGCACGGGGAGTGGAGGGGGGAGGGTGTTTAAAAAGATTTCACAGACTACCCACAGTGAAAGTAACCATTGTATACTGCAAACATGAAGAAAAAAAATAATAATGAAAATAGGAAAGAGATGAAGAGATGGGGGAAGGATGAGGGCGAGGAGGAAAGGGGAATAAAATGAATCAAGATCAAGTACACGCACCTGCTCCCTAGGGTGAATGCGGCATCGTGTCTGTAAACATACACTAAGGAAAACATTTAAAATGGCTTGGATTACAGTTCAGTGTGAAAGCCGTGTGTTCACTCACCCACCACACACACACACACACATATGCACACACACATGCACACGCACACATACAGAAAAGGAAAGAGGAATATAAGGAAAGCACGAAAGGAAGGAGGGAAGGGAGACAGGTGGAAAAAGGAAGGGAGAGTTGTCATGTGGACAAAACATCGTAAATGTCCACATTTTTAAAAAGGTTTCAGAAATCTAGATTTTTATGTGAAACCTTCTGAATTTTAAATTTGCCCTTTTTAAACATTGGATGAGCAAAATAAAACACATTTCCACAGCAGACGAAGTTCCCAGGTCCTGCGTATTACTATTTACTCAGTCTTCCTGCGGTGTATTCTAGATGAATACTTTCTAAAGAGCAGACATCATCTCTACTGCCACCCATGCTCTCCCTCTACAGTGTATAATGTTTTATTTTTTCAAATAAATTAAAATCTGCTCTAATATTAAGGGTTCCTCAGTGCTTACAATCAAGTCTCAATTCCTTTACCAAAATGTAGGGTCTATCTTCTGTTCCAAAATTGTCTTAGCTACTTCTCTCCTACTGAGGCAAATACCCAACACCCACAAGTTAAGGGAGAAAGGTTTATTGAGCTCAAAGTCTGTAGAGGATTCAGTCCATAATCAGCTGGCTCCAAGTCAAAGGGGCAACCCTTCATGAGAAGGGAAGGCAGCAGGAGCTACAAGAAAAAGCAACAGGCAAGGCTTTCTGTCCCTGATACTGTGTCCGGTCTGCTGGGATTAGGTGGTGCCAATCCAACCAGTGGACTGATCCGGCAGTCACCCACTCTTAACCCCAGCACCCTTAAGTAATTAAATTAATGATTCCCTGTCGTTTTACCTCAAAGTAGTGTAAATTTTATATGCTTTGCAATATAAAATTACAAATACTCTGAAGCCATAATGAGTTTTGCTGCAGTGTAGCAAAATAACATCCTGTCTCCCATTACATCCAAAAATTGACTGCATGAGAATAATACTTTGAAATACAATTTTTTTCACTTATAAAACTATGGAGTTATGTTAACTTAAAAAGAAAAAAGCAAGTACTCTATCTGCTTTTAGACACCAGGATGGAATTAGAAAACACTTAATAATGTGGCCTCACCAGCAAAGTAAACTTCTTTGGGGCAGACTGAGTCAGTTCTTAGAAAGGCAGGGGTGAGCCATACTGCTTGTCATTCATAGCTGTCCCCATTAAATTCTCTTTCAGAATTAGATCAAGCACTGGTATCAGCAGTGAGAGGCACAAAAGGTCCTCACATAATAACCAAGATAATTGTTGGTGAGTTGTAACCACTTCCCCCCTTGCCTTGCTCCTCTTTGTTCTTGTTCATGTTTTTAAAAATTTTCTCCATTGCTGTACTCTAGGCTGTCCAGCAAAGCCAGAGGTCCACCAGTAAGAACTCTGACCCCATGATCCAATCACCTCTCCAGGAGTCTCTTAATCCAATCAAGTTGATTGAATTAATACAAGTCCACTACTTGTCAACTTGACACCTAGGGCTGGGGATATAGCTCAGTGGAATAAGCGCTTGCCTAGCAAGCGCAGGGTCCTGAGTTCGATCCCCAGTACCGCAAAAAAAAAAAAAAAAAAAAAAACTTGACACCTTATTACGTCTTCTTAAATTGTACTTAAAATCCAAATGCACACAATCACAATGTTAACAATTGCCTTTAATATAGTACAACTATCCTGCATACAACCAAAAATGAAATAACCCCTTCTTGCAAGTTCTCAACAGTACCAGCATTGCTCAAAATGTCAACCTCCAAAGTCTCCTCTGACATAAAGCAAGCTCAGAGCTATGAATCCCCATAAAATTCAAAAAGCAATTTACATAATCCCAGTATACAATGGTACAGGCTAAATATTCCTATTCAGGGAGGAATGGGGCGGGGTTGGGGGTAAGAAAAAACAATCAGACCAAAGTAAGACCAAAACCCAACATAGCAAGTATTAAATGCTATAGCTCCATGTGCAGCTTCTGAGGCACATGGTGGTGAAATGTGAGTTCCAAAGATACTAGGCAGACCCAATGTGTGGCCATGCTGTTTGCAGCCAGCATGGCCTGTGGCTTTCCCCAGCAGATGGTACCTGTTCCTGCCAGCTCCAGCTTCCTACCAACACTGACACTTTGGTTTCACTCCCATACCTTCCTGAACTTTTAGGGGCTCCTGCCAGAGACCTTGACCCTGTCACATATGTTGTTCTAACTTCCTGGGTCTTCCTTTGAAACCAGAATGGAAGCATCCATTGCCCTATAACTCTTGCATTCTCCATGCCCGAAAAACCAGAATCATATGGATGATGCCAGTGCCTCCTGCCAGTGTGAACAACAGCTATACCCTTGGGCCGTGGCTGTAGCAGTCTCAGTGCCTCTGTGGCTGAACATTGTGAAATAGATTCTGGGAATCGTTTCCTTACATAGACCTACCTGGGTTCTAGGGGGAGGCTGTTTTGAAGGGAAGGTTATAATTCTACAATCTTGATTTGAATAGAGTCTTGTCGATTCTTGGGACGTTCTCAAGGCGTTTATTCCCATGTTTGAGTTTAAAGAACTTGGTATCTTCTTAATGGCACTGATCTCTTCAACAGCAGCATCTCCTTTGGCACCAATGTTATAGATTGTTCTTTGTGAACCAAAATTTAAGTTTTTCAAATACTTAATCTACTTTTGCTTCCATTTCTCACTATAAATCTGACTAAACACAGCCATCACTTCTCATGCCACAACCTGAGCTGCCTTGAAGTTTCCTCTGCCAAATCAATTAATCTGTAACGCTTAAACTCAGTCTTCTGCAAAGTCTCAGGGCGTGGGTAATATGTAGACACATTTTTTTTTCTGGAATATAATGTACATGACCTGTAACCCAATACCCAATAGAATCTTTACTTTCATCTGAAATCTCCTAGGCCTGGCCTTTACTGTCCACATTCCTATTGGCATTCTAGTCTTCGGAGCTGATCATCAAGCTCTGCCTTTAGGCTTCTTTTAGCCTACATCACCAAACTTCTCAAAACTCTTCCTGCAAACCAACTCCAAAGGCTTCCAGACAACTTAGTCTAGTACAGGTACGATAACAACCCTGCTTCTTTAGTGCCAGTTCTCTGTACTGTCTATATTCTCAGCTTCCCTACTGTTCAGACAAAATACTTGATACCACAATTTAAAAGAAAAGAAGTTCAATTTGGCTCACTCTTTCAGAGACATCAGTCCATGGTTAGCTTGCTCAAAGACAGCAACATCAGGGTGGAAGGTCATGGTGAAACAAAGCTGTTAACTTCATGGCAGCTGGGAACCAAAGCACAGGGAAGTAGTGTTAGATACACCCTCCAAAGGCCTGCCACCAATGATCTACCACCTGCGACTTGGCCCCACCTCCTTACAATACATTGTGCCTTGAGTCTCAGTGTATTATTCTACTGATGACCATAGCATCCCCATAATCTAATTGCCTCTCCATGGTTCTCTTAATCCAGCTAATTGACAATTAAGATTAACTCACACCAAGAATCTAAAACGGAAGTTGAGCTGACACCTTTCTCTGTATCTTCTCAGCTCTCCTTTGTAACACTAAGCATCATTCTCCCACATACTGCTGACATTTGAAACTTGGAGGTCAGAGGTACAGTTTAAATTCAGTTAATACCTGACCTTTTTCCTCATTCCCTGTTCCCTGTGTGTCCTCTTCTTCTACACCTAGAAATGCATTCCCATTATTCCATGTCAGAGATATGCCCTAGTTTCATCCAGTCTTTCTGGAAGCGACATCAAGAAGTATTATTAACAGTGAGGAATAAAAGCATATTTATTTAGTATTCTCCAAGTATTCCATACATTATATCATTTTACTCAAGAGAAAACAAAAGCTCAAAGAGATTAAAGGAACTTGCTTGCAAAAGAGCAGAGCCTTGATTCAAAATTTGTAGTAACATAATGTTAGCCCCATACAGTTTTGAGTTTTTGAACATTTTAGTTCAAAGAGTTTCTTATTTCTCTCTGCAAGATTTATCACCTGATACTGCTTCTTATCAAAGTTAAAACATAATTTGATATTATTTCTCCAACCTCATATAGTGTTAGACACATGAGCCCAGAAGCAATTGCCCTAATTAATCAATTTGACAAAGCACAGTTTATGTGTGGAAAGGAATTAATGATTATGTGAAATTAAAATCTAAATTAAGGAAACACATCTCCCACTTTTCACTCATGGCGAGGAGACTTGTTTCACCCAAGTATTATCTTTAATATAAGGATAATCATATAATTATTGTGAACAAAATTGTTTCATTTGATACTGAAGAGAAGCAGAGAAACTATTTTTACATTTATAACCAATCACTGGAGAAAATGAAGGGATACATATTTGTTTTAAAAGTAACTGAGTTTGGGTTTTTAAAATAGAAATATGATATAAACTTCATATACAAGCATAAATATGGCATGATTTGTCTTATATGAGAAACCAAAAATATAGATAAATTAAAGAGCAAAGTAAAAGATAGATGGTTGGAAGCAGGGAGGGACATGGAGGTAAGGAGGAAAAAGGAGATTAAAAGTGAACAAAGTCGTCTATGTGCAGGAGCCACCATCCCATGATGAATGCCTCATTATGTACTGCACACATGCACTAATAAAATTTAAGAAAACAAATGAAAAGTTAAAATATAATTTTTCAATGTATGCAACAAACATGCAAAAGGTAAATTTTCCTTTTAGGTTATCCTAGACTAGTTTAGAGTCACAAAACTAGTAACAAAAAGTGAATATTTCTGATTTTATCCCATGATATTCAAGGGCACAACAATTCTCTCTTTAAGTCAGTTCCATGTATTCTGACTTCAGTCTTCCAGCAGCTAGTCCTCTTGGGGTTTCTGCAGTACCTATCATTTTCCTGGTGACAGTTTTAGTCAAGGCCACCCTGGTCTCCCAGGGGTGTGCTGGTCCTGTTGCTACCTTTGAAGACCTCTATACTGCCAGGGCCTGTGGATATGGGAGCCAAACTGGGCAATGCCTGGTCTCTCAGGGCTGTATCTCATGAGTGTTCCCATTTATTAACATACCTGCCATGTGCACTACAGCCTACTTGATTGGCACCGGTACTGTGCATGCTCTGATCTCCACCCTTTTTATCTGTTCCACCTTTAATATAGACTTTTGAAAGTAAAAAAACATGACAGCTTAATGGAGGGACAGACTGAAAATATGTATTATTCATGAAGTTATTCTTTCTCTACAATATTTATCTCATCCATTATCCAAATGTACTTCAACTTTTTTATTTCCTTAGAAAAGTAATTTTGTACAAAGCTTTACATTCTCTTATGCAAAATAGCTCTCGTGAGGATATGTCAAGATTCAGACTAAAAAAAAAAAAAAAAATACTCCTGTCTTTTTTCCTGGTCTTCTACTTATACTTACACCTGCCTGGTGGACATTTCTGTTACATGCCCCACATCTCCCTTCAGCGTGTCTAAACTGAATTCAGCATCTCTGTCTGTATTTTCAGTTTCAGTAAACAGAAGCACTTTCTTCTAGCTAACCAATCCTAAGAACTCACTGTGACATCTCCCTAAACTTTGCCATTGCTCATAACTAACTTATTACAAACTTTATTTTTCTGCCTCCTAAATATATCTAAACTGATTCACTCCTTCTCATTCACAATATTCAGTCAGAACCTTTTCTCTTGTCAAGATTTCCTTAGTAACATTCTAGCGATTCCCCCCATACTTCTTGCCCCTCTCCTCCTACAGACATTCTACATCGTTCAGCCAAAAGACCTCCATCAGAAAACTCAAGACAATCATCAATTCTTTACTTAAAATAAATAAATTTCTTCTTTCTGATTTTAGTCCCAGCCTGGTCTGCCCACAGTCATGTTTTTCCCTTTTGAAATGCTTTGATCCATCTCATCCATGGAATTTTCCTAATACTACTCTGACATAAAAATAATCATATAATAATCATTCACAAAATTATTTTAATGGATTCTTTAATGACTAAATTTTTGTTGAATGAGGTACAAAATAATGTTTTCCCAGAAGAAAGTATGTTCAAGACTTTGCAACAAGCACATTCCCTGAATCTATTAATCTTTAACTAAAAAGCTCCATCATATTTAAAATGCATTTAATATTTTACAAATAAAAAATTGAACCAAAATTAGCATTTGCACTTGAACCTCAAAAGTTTGCTTGGCACTCTTAGCAGGAGCGTTCAGCTCACTGTATTGCTTGCACTGTGGCAAGGGCCTCCTCTGTCGAGGAGTATCAACCTCTTTCACTTGAGTGACATCCAGAAGATGCAGCCAGTGCCTACAGCATAATGACAAATATAGAACAGTGAAGGAATCACTGGACACCTTCCAGCCAGCTAAATCCCTGGAACCAAACCTGGCATAAGTGGAGTGACAGATGTCACTGTCAGATTGCTCTTGCAACCTTGAAATAACCTACTACTAGATGCTCTAATTTCATTTTTAGAGGCTTGAGTAATCTTTACAACTTTGCACAGTGAAAAGGAGAAAATAATTCTATGACTTGGCAAGACCAATGGCTTGTGGTCCTTCTAGAAACAGACCTAGAAACTTCCTCATTCATAAGAGCACCTGGCTGCCATGTACAGGATCTGGGAATGCGCCGACCTTGATAATTGCATCCCGTCGGCCGCCTTCCCTCATCATTTCAGTTAGATGACACACATCCAACTTCATGTTAAAAAATACCAGGCATGGTCACTAGTAGATTCTACAAGGCAGTTACCTTACCTAGATTGTAGCACTTTAGGGGAAAGTGAAATAAAACACTGCATTAAAAATTCAGAACTATAGCTTTAAAATCATAAATTATGAGGCAATGAAACTGCTAATTATTCTACTCAGGAAAATTTAAATATCTTGCTTTTCTAGTTCATTAAAGGACAAAATATTTTATATGATCTCATATTTTGATTTCATTTTATTATTAGACATTAAAAGATCAATATGATTCCAGACATATTATCCACATACACAGAAGTGATTTCGTTTGGTATAAACTGGATTCTATAAAGTCTAAACTATAATTTAAATAGCAGATAAGCAGTAATTGCATCAAAATATAAGTTACTATGAGTGAGAATATGCCCTTTTATTTTCATTTCCTTTATTGTCCTATATTGATAGGAGTTAATATAATTTTATAAAGGAGTCAAACATTTTATTTAAATAGTTATGTTCTTAAAGTTGATTAAAATAGAGTTTTATTTTTCTATGCTATTCTGAGAGTTTTGAAAATGAAACATTGTTTTATGGTTAGCTGTTGTTTCAGAAGAACTTAATTTTCAAGGGAGAAAGAACAGGAAAAAATGTAGAAAAAAATAATAATAACCAATATTTATACAAGCTTCACTATGTGTAGGGGAAAATTCCATCTGATTTGCCTATAATAACATATACAGTCCTTACATTAAATCAGTTAAATGAGAAATTTTAATATTACTTTTTTTAAATGGGAAAATTGAGGCAAAATAAGTATGTTTCTCAAAGCCACATAGCATACATGTTGTGGGACAAAAACTCAAACTCAGATATGGTAAAGGCCCTGTTTACAATCATCTTAGTACACTGCTTATCCTGCAGCACGTTACAAAAAATGGTTATTCTTCTTAAGCAGAGTTAAATAGGCCCTAGTACATCTCCTGTCAGAGTACTGAAATGATGGTAATTCTTCGAGCTATCCAACAGCATTTTAATAAACTGATGCTTCGTTAGCCTAAAACAGCTTTTATTTTTACATTTATTTAAATAAGATTAGGATACAAAAATAATAAGCCCAATAAAGTTACAATGAAAACTCACAAGGTAAAACAACAGTGTGATATTTTTGTATTTAGCTGGAGTTATATAGGATATATATATATATATATATATATATATATATGAGATATATATAGTGTGTGTGTATATATATGAGAGATATATAGTAGATATATAGTATATATGTGATATATAGTGTATATATATGAGATATATATAGTAGATATATAGTGTGTATGTGTGATGTATAGTGTATATATAGGAGATATATAGTGTGTATATGTGATGTATAGCATATATGTGAGATATATATAGGAGATATATACTGTGTATATGTGATATATAGTGTATATATATGAGATATATATAGAAGATATATAGTGTATATATGTGATACATAGTGTATATATAGGAGATATATAGTGTGTATGTGTAATATATAGTGTATGTATATGATATATATATATATATATATGAGATATAGTGTGTATATGTGATATGTAGTGTATATATAGGATATATATAGCAGATATATAATGTGTATGTGTGTATATATGTATGTATATATATCTTATGTGTTATATTTAAATGCCCCCTCACAGCCCCAGCCCTTCTTCAGGGATTTTTTTAAACATGTGCTCTCCTGAAATTTTCTTTTCCTGGTTCATGGACTAGTACTTAATAGTATCCAGCAGCTATAAATCAGCAGCTTTAAAAAGTCTTACATGAGATGGTTTCCTAGGAAACCACTAGGTGTTTGGATGAGTCTGACACTGTGCCCCAAACGTCAATAGTATTCAGTTGTGTCAGAGATCCAAATAGGAAATGTGCTGCAGTCATCTAGAGATGAACCAGCATCCATCACTCTGCAATTCAAACCTAGAGACTGTCAACAGAGGTGCCCCAGATGTTCTTGTGTCCCTAAATGAGATAGAAAAAAGAGGCCAATTTCAAAGACAGCCAAATATCAAAGCCTGCAGAATTTTAAAGAACAAACTCAGAGGCTTGATAACTGGGAATGACCAAATGAGGAGTATCAAAAGCTCAGAACAGCAAGCTGTTTCTCTCTTGGTGCTGAGTAAAATCCAATATGGCACTACAGTGAGTCATCAGGGCCTTGGAAGCATCCAAGCTCTGAAACAGGATGTAATACTAAACAAAAAAGGTGAAATGGATTGGTGCTTTGCTCTTGTGCCCTTGGTGTAACTGTAGTTGAAATCATAAAATATAAGGGACTGTTTTCATTGTTAGCAAGAATAATGGTGTCAAACTGTAAGTGGACTTTTTTTGGGTCATTTTAAAATCCCAACCCACTGTTGGGAAATTACATAACCCAGATAAAAACAAACATGAAATGCTGTAATTTCATTTAATAATTAGGGTGATAAATGAGATAAAGACCAACAAGACAAAACAAAGATGGCTGCAAAACTAAGCATCCTTTCCTCTAAAAATAATGAGGAGAGTCAAAGACAAAATAAAAGTCTGACTCCTAGTGAAACTGGGAGATGAACTGCAAGATATGTTAAGAACTTCCAGGTGAATATAGGAATCAATATGAGGAAGTAGAAAAGAAACTAAAGAGAAAATCCAATCGTTTCAACTGCCTGAAAGCTCCAGAAAGAATTCGTTCACTGAAGGTGAGGAACATACTCTAATGTACAAAACCTATGGCATTTATTGGAACAGGTGGAAGAAACAGAGTGCACAGCTTGATACTACACACCCCTTGTCACTGATGTACACTTACAGAAGTGAGCAAGATCTACTACATGAAAATTATATTGAAAGTAGTTTTGTTTTGTGAAAACTTACAAGAAAAGATTTAGGTTTTGAAAGACAAGTAACCTAGAATTCTACTTTGCCCTGACAGCTAAGAACTTCATAGAGATAAGTATGCAAGTCTTTCAAACGACAACTAAGAATAATTAGCAAAAAGTGATGTAAGTTACTTGAAGGCAGGTCTAACAATAGTACGTTATTTATCTAGAGATATTATAAGAAAACTAAATAGTGAAATTTAAAACAGGTGGAAGATATCCTAGAAAAAAATGTTGATATGGTACAAATTAAAAGCATGAGCTAGGGCTGGAGGTACAGCTCAGTGGGGTAAGTGCTTGCCGCTAAGTACTAAGGTCCTGAGTTCGATCCCCGGTCCCGGAAAAAAAAAAAAAAAAAAGCATGAGCTAAAAATTTTCCCAGATTAAAACAAAGCATGGAAACAACAAATGAATGAAGTAATTGCTTCTACACCGGAAAATGCAAAACAAAACAAACAAGCAAAAATTAAGGGAAAGTGACAAGAGAAAGGAAGAGATGAAGTTGTGGAGGTTAAGCTTAGGTTAAAAAAGGAAAAAATGAAATGATTATGAGAAGGCATACAAATCAGGTAAGGTATTGAAATCAGTAAAAAAGAGATCAGAAATGAGAAGGGACAATTAGATGAAGATAAAGAAAACATTAAATAAATGTCAAGAGACAAAGATGATACAACATGTAAATAAGTGGAGTTCATAATGAAATAAAGGTTAGATAATATAATCAATACCTAATGCTATAATTTGAGAAATTTCTTAAAATTTGAAAAAGAACAAAAATATATATAGTGTTCTTATAGAGATAGTATATATACACGCATATGTAAATGTTTATATATGAAGAGGGATCGAAAAAACATACCATACACAAAACAAAAATACCTAAAAAATTTAACACTGAAAAATAATTTAGAAAAATGCTATGTCATAAAAATGAAGGAAACATAACTTTTACAGCCAGGTAAAACTCAAATTATTTTAAAATCTCAGTTTTCCTTAACCTCTGCAAAACAATAAATATCAGAAGACAAAGATCTAAACAATTTTCTACAGAAAAAATGAGCCAAGATTCTACCTAGCCAAACTGACTTTCAGATATAAGGGTCACATACAAGTAATTTATAAAAAGAAACTAGAAAATATTTTCCCCACTAATCTTTTTTGGGAAAATTTCTGGAGACTAGATTTAACCATTGTGGCATGATGTCTATTGAATGCTTCTTAAAAGTAGAACTAAATCTGAGGAAAAACTGGGGTTTACAGTGACACATCTATGTAAATGTTACATAGTCTTCACATTAAAAAATACTTATTATTGTTTCTTATTATGGAAATGAAGTACACAGAGTCACTCATGCTCCATCATACTAACACACAAACCTATGAAAGACGGCAAACCACACTGAAAGACAAGATGATGATAATGGTGATTATGGTAATTATAGCTGCAGGAAACATAGCACAAAATAATATATAAATGTATGAGTAATAGAACTGTGCTTTGGGCAACTGTAAGTAAGATAAATCCACCTGTCAAAAGAAAAATAATTTCAGATTAGATTACAAAGTAAAATACAGCATGTTATGCACTGAAAAACTCTAAAATTTCCAGTAGTCTGTATGAATGAAATTCAAAATTACACAGTATACAACTATCATATAGGTAAGTGAAACACTATATATATAAGGAACATACCTAAAATGAGTCAAAAATAAAAGGGTGGGCAACATTCAAAAATATGATTAAGAGTTATAAATTTAATGTCAGCAGGTATGACTGCAGCACAAAAAGATTTAAACAAGAAAGTTGTGCTGTAAACCTGATGCATGCAATTCAAAATGAAGATAAAGCAGTGATGAGTATCTATCATCCAAACAACAGAGCACCACCATTTGCCCAAAACATGCCTAGTACCAAGCCAAGGCAAAACAAAACACCCACATAGATACTATAAATATTGTCTTGGTTGCTTGTCTCTCATTGCCAAGGTAAAATATCTGATGCCCAGAATTAAGGATGAAAAAGTTCATTTTGCTCACAGTTTGTGGAGGTTTCAGTCCATACTCAGCTGGCTCCAAAGCAGAGTGGCACATGGCAGAGGACAACAGTTCCTGATGGTGAAAAACAGCAAAAGCAGCAAGAGCAAAAGGGAGCAAAGACGCAGCAACGCAAAGCAAAGAGGGAGCAAAGCAAGAGCAAAAAGGGACGAGCCGCAGCAAGCCCTTTCCTCTCCCTTATGCTGTATACAGGCTACCGATCCAGAGATTTCTCTCCTGCTTGCATTTCCTGTCTCAGTCCCCTACACACCAGTCACAATCCATCTGTGTAGTGGAGAGGTGATTCTTGTTTTTCAATGACGATGGACCAGTTCTGGACATTTCCTCCTTACACAGTGTACTCCAACTACACTGGTACCGTGAAATTTTTTTCTATAAAGCCTGACGGTTGGGGAGGGAGTTCATCAGTTTTCCACGCTATGACAGAATACCTAGAAAAACAATTTAAAAAGAGGAAGAATATATGTAGACTCATGGTTTAAAAATCATATCCATAAATACTTAGCTGCCTTGTTTGGGCCCTGTGGTGAGGCAGAGCAGAGAGGCTGTACTGAGCCAAGCTTCTCACCTCCTGGCAGTCAGGAGAGCAAAAGAGGTGAGGAGGTTTCCATGGTTACCATATAGTCCCCAAGGTCATGCCCTCATCAGCTATGCCGTTGGACTAAACCCCACTTCCTGTTATCTCCTCCCAATCATGTCAGCAAATTACGGCTCCACCAATAGATTAACGCAGTTGATTGTATTGGAGCCTTCATGAGCCTCTCACCTTCCCAAACCTCATCAGCTGGTAATTATTTTAAAATGTATTGGATATACAGGCCAACAGAGTTATTAAAAATTAAAAATGTGCAGAGAAATAAAACTTAAAAAGTGATAATAGGACTATTGCTGATATCTTGCTTATTCTTAGAAAAGTCAAGATAATGTTACAAAAAATAAGACAATGTACTGAATTATAGGATAAAATAATTGATACCTATCATCTTTTACATAAAAACCAAACCAGAGAGCATATGTAATAAAAATGTTTACAATAAAAAAGAAAATTCCTAGGAATAATTTTAATAAGACACTAAATTTTTTTAATTTGTTATTTTATTAGCACATGTTTGTGGTTCGGGCAGTTCACAGGCATCTTGAGGAGTGGGTACGTGTGCAGCTGGTTTCTTTCTTTAAGCCCCTCCTCCTTCCCTCCACCTTCTTCTCTACTCCTCCAGTTCCCCCGGACCTTTTGCATTCTCTTTGATATTATTAATTGTAGCTCATGGTACGGTGTATATGACTTACATTAAGTGAGGTTATTGGGATCCTGTACAAGGCATATCTTTATTCTTTTTATTTCCTCTCTACTTTATCCTTCACCCTTATTCACTTGGACCACTTCCCAACCGCAAGAGATCCATTCCTGTACCCCGTTCTATCCATCCTTCATTATTCTCTATTTGTACTGTGCCTCGCTCAAATGAGAGGTATCATATAGTATTTAAGCTTGTGTCTCGGGTTTATTTCACTCAACATTATATTTTCCAAGTCCACCTATTTTCATTACAAATGTCTCAAATTTATCATTATTGATAGCCAAGTAGTATTCCATTATATAGAGATACCGCATTTTCTGTATCTGATGATGAGTATACAAGCTGCTTCTAAGATTTAGCTACTATAAACTGTGCACAATTGGTGTGCATGTATCACAGAAGTATGGTGTCTTAAGCTCTTCGGGGGGAAGATACATAGCAGGGGAATAGCTGGGGTTATATGGAATTTCTAATGTCAGTTTCTTGGGGACATCTCCATACTAACTTCCTTAATGGTTGCACTCCTCTACATTCCCACCAACAATGGGGGAGGCTTCCTTTTGTATCACAGCCACACCAGCATTTTGCTGTTGTTAGATTCTTAATGATCGTCCTTCTTTCCAGAGTAACATGGAATCCCAGCATTGTTTTAATTTACATTTCCTTATGGCCAGAGAGATTCTTTCATATATTTGTTGACTGTGTTTCGTCCTCTGTGGTATGTCTGTCATTTCTTTTGCCCATTCCTTGACTAGGTTTTAATTTTAGTTGATCTAATTATTTTGAGTTCTCTGTGTATTTTAGATATTAGTCCTATGTCTGAGGAATACCTGACAAATTTTTTTCTCATTCTGTAAGTTGTCTCTCTACTAATTGATTCTTTTGTTACACAGAAGATTTTTTGTCTAATATAATGCCATTTGTTGATTCTTGCTATTTCTTGTGCAGCTGATCTTCTGTTTAGTTCCAACACTATGTCTTCAAATATTTTACCTATTTTACCTTCCAGTACATTTCATGTTTCTGCTTTAGTATTTAGATCTTTGATCCATTTTTCTTTTAACTTACTAAATAGTGAGAGATAAGGGTCCTGTTTCAGTCCTCTCCAAACTTAACCAGTTTCCCAGCATGACCTGTTAAATAAGTTATCTTCCTCAAACATGCTTTTGGCCCCTTTGTCAAAGATCAAAGAGATGAATGTGTCTGGGGAGGGTTTTGTATCTCCGATTCTGTTCCGCTGACCCACATCTCTGCTTTTCTCCTGGTACCATGCCATTTTTACCACTACTGCTTTGTAGGATAGCCTGAAGTCAGATATTGCTATGCCTCTTGCTTTCTCTTGTTGCCCAAAGTTCCTTTTGCTCTTCTGGGTCTCTTCTGGCTCCATTTGAATTTTAGAACTATTTTCTCTAGATCTGTAAAGTTTGCTATTGATATTTGGACTGAGATTGCACTGAACCCACATAAGTCTTGGGAGTTTGGTCATTTTGACAATATTGGCTCTGCCTATCCAGGGGCAAAGGACATCTTTCCAATTTCTGGCGTTCTCTCCAAGCTCCCTTTCTGGGTACTATAGTTTTCTTCGTAGAGGCCTTTTATTTCCTTGGTTAGGTTAATTCTTAGGTATTTCACTTTTCTTGAAGCTATTGTGAATGATATGACTTTCATAACTTCTCATCCAGTTCACTATTGGTGCACAAAAATGCCAGGGATTTTTGTCTGTTGATTTTATATTCTGCTACATTACTGAAGCTGACTATTAACTTTAAGAGTTTTTGGTGGAGGTCTTTGGGAAGAAGACACAAAATTAATATGAAGAGAAATTTAAAACCTTGCAACATACATTAAAACTTGAACCATTGTAAGGTGATTCTATGTTTTTAAATAAACTCAACCTCAAGAAATTTTAATTCATTCAATTATTTTTATTATTTTATTTTTAAATGTATATATAAAACATGATCAAGAAATATAATTAATTGGATGATAATACACTTTCTATAAAAAACAAGTCAGAATTTTCAATAAAATGCTTTCTGAGAACAATGAAGAGGTAAAAACTTGACAGATATTAAAGTGTATTATAAAGACCTATGATTCAAATAACTTTATATCAAGCATGAACTCAGAAACCAATAAAACAAAGCAGAAAAGTCACTAGTAGACCTGTTTGTGTGTGATTATAATAAGACAAAGAAATGGCTGGGCATCGGGGTTCATGCCTGCAATCCCGGCACTGAGGAGGCTGAGGCAGGAAGACTGTTGTGAATATGAGAACACCCTGAAGTACAAAGTGAATTCAAGTCCAGCCTGAACTGCACAGCAAGAAGTGTCTCAAAAAAAGTCAGAGACATGTCACCTAAATGGGAAACAACATGACCTTGAGGGTCAACAATATTGGCTCATTTGGGTGATACCCCCTCTAAGAAATAAAACAAAATTGCTTCCATACTTCATACTACCATAGGATAAAAAATTGAGTATAAAAATTTTAAGATACTAGTAACATCATAAAAGAACTATTTTATAACTTCCAAATTAAGATGACTTTTGAAACTGTACACAAATTCTTAAAGCAATAACAGTTGTATAATGAACTCATTTCTTTAAAATTGAAAACAAAATATAATAAAAAGTAACCTCTCTGTATTTAAAATACCAGATGAAAAGGCAAAAGGCATAACTGAGTGAAAATCTCTTTAGATAATTTCACTGGCAATGAGCTAAGCTCTCATGTATGTAAAGAGATTCCATTAATTAGTGTGGAAAATAATAACAACCCAGAAGAAAAAAAGATTGTATGGGCAGACATTTTATAGGAAATGAAGCACAAGTGGGCTTTTTGAACTTATAAATAGATATATATTACTCATGAAAGGAGAAATATAACTGAAAACCAATTGAAATATAGTTTACTCATCAGCATTACACAATAAAATTTTAAATTTGATAACTCAACATGGTGAAAATATAGAAAACAGGTCTTTTCAGACATGAAAATGGGATGATAAGTTGGTACAATACCAAAGAACTATACAGTGATATTGCAACAGTTTGTATCCTTCCACCCAACCATTCCACACCTATGAATTTACCCAGGGGATTTACTTGCACACATGAAAGTAAAATGTATCAGGATATACACGTAAAGCACTGTGGCTTCATTTACAACAGCAAACATTTGTCTAATTTTTATCTATATAAAACTAGTAAAACTAATTATGTCCCTAATTGAATACTGCTGAAAGATTTTTTACAAAGGTGATTCATGTACTAACAAGGACAGATTGTTAAGATGACTTTCATAGGAGAGAAAAGACAGTTTGATACACTACCATCATTCATGTGTGTGTGTGTGTGTGTGTGTGTGTGTGTGTGTTGTGTGTGTGTTGTTGTTGTTGTTTTTATTTTAAAAAATTATCTCTGAAAATATAAAGAGGAAAGTAGGGACAGTAATCACCCACAGGAAGAAATGGGGACAGAGCTGATGAAAAACAGGGAGGAAAGAAAACTTCGTCACATTTTATATTTTATACTTTTTTATATTTGTTCCTTGCCTATTATGCAGTAGCAGTTTATTAAATAAAACAGCTTTTTAAACGAGATAAATATTCTTGGTCTACCACAATATTACAGAACTGGATTTTCTGAAATACAGCCTAGTTTTGTCATGCATTTATAAGCCTAAACAGGACAGCATACATTGCCATTTCTATGTTTGTTTCTTGGCCCTCTGCAAGCTGAGTTCCACAGGAAAATGCGTTTTTAAAGCTCACTATCAGCCTGCTAATTCCCAAATCCAATAACCACTTTTCAGCCCTCCGCTCATTTGAATTCCCTGTGGCGTTGCTGCTGCTGCCCATCCCCTGCATTTCGGAAACACTGCCTCTTTGTTAGCACTTCCTGGTCTGTGGGAGTCCTGGCCTACGTCCGCTGGTGCCCAGGCGCTCCTCCGGCGCATTCACCCTCTCTTGGGTCGTAGGAACAGAGAAGAATGAGATTCTTTTCTCAGCTCCCTTTCCTGGTCAAATGTTCTCCCACCTATGATACTGGTTGGTGGTGGTTGTCATACTTACTGTGTCCAGCTTTTAATAATCAAAGAACCTCTGGCAAAAACTAAAGATCACCTTTCACTGAAAGAGGAGAAAATAAAATAATTAAAAACTTACTTTCATTTTCCTATAGTCGTGTTGGAGGAGGCACACAGAACACTTAAGAAATTGGGATTCACACAGAAGAGGCAGCACAGGGCAGAGCTCTAGAACTGATTATTTGGATTGTTAAATTCTAGCATCTTATTTGCTCCTCTCTAAAACACAGGTGTCATAACAGCATCTAATTCATTGAATCCGGGACAGTATTCATGAGGGAAGAGATTCAGAACCTTTCCTGCACCCACATTCTTGTATCAATTGCTAACAGCACTCAAGGTAGAAGGTCCTAGAACATTACCTGCAATCATAAATCAGACTTCCAGTCTTGTTCCTGCTGCTGTTTGACCTATGCTTTCCATACATTTTTTGAGTTCTGTTTTTCTGACTACAAATTGGAAGGTGAAAATATGACTTTTAAAATTTTTATAATCTATGCAATTTTAAGTACCTAACAGCTTTGAGGAACAGTGTCTTATGTCTGTCTACCTCAAAGTGTAATGGCCAAAGTACTGCTTTGTGTATAAATTGGAAAGATTTTCTAAAGGTCAGAATTAATGGCTTCATCAAATAAGAAGTATGCAAGCTTGTTTCATGAAGATGTTTAGTATTTTACTTATTTTTACACAATTAGCCACTTCTTGATACAGAGTCTCTATAATTAAATATTTATCTAATAAACATAGCCAGTTTTTAGTATTAGTAATAAAACCAAAAGTACAAAGATTAGATATAGGTCACTCCACTGACCAACACATATTAGAAATAAGGTATTTAACTGTACCCTATAAATATATACAATTAGTACATGTCAACACATTTTGAAAGGTGTTTGTTTTGACATCTCTAAGTTGAAACCTGGCAATTACACATAGATTACCTCAACATTATTTTTGAAAACATGCTGCCCTCTAAATCACATTCTTCAAAACCCTTGGCTGAAAGGCTGGGCTCTGTCTCTAGTAACTGACTCTGCTCTACAGCTTACGCCGCACAAGTCCCCGAGGCTTGGCTTCTTTTGCATCACTACATCGCCACTGTATCTAAATCTCTTTCATATTTTGACCTGGTAGCAGCAGACTGGCTGACTTTTACCTTTTTATTTTGAATGTACAGTAGAGCCCATTGCGAAGTGCCTCCTTCTTTAAATCACTTTCCCTTGAGACTTATATCTCAAAAATGCATGTTGTTTTCCTGCCACCTCGGTGGTAATCTAAATTCCCCGCCACACTTTCAGAGCTCTCCACACCGAGGCCTTCAGCCCTGATCCAGCCTCTTCTTACTGTTGCCTTCTTTGGTGCCGGCACTGTATGTATTTATTGCCTCATGGTCTCGTATTAAATCTTCTCATGCCTGATTTCATGCAGGAGTTTGATTTCTTTCCCCAAGTAGCTTTTTTTTATGTTCCCAATCCATCAATCCATCCATCCTCCCTACGCTTTATAACACGGCAAGTCTTATTCTTGAAGGAAGCATTACATTTTTACTGATATCTTTCCATGCATTTGCCATGAATAACTCAGATTCGCTATTTTCAAATTATTTCAGGCTCATGCATTATAAGAAATTTAAATGGGTATCATAATGTAGCAGAAAAACTACTTACTTTGAAGAGTACGTGACTTGAATGTAAAATCTGTTCTTCTATTGACCAGTTGTGTTTCTTTCCTCAAGTCATTCTCTGAGCCTCACAAAGTTGTTATAAATATTAAATGGAAAAGATGAAAAGCTATTTTGTGAGCTTCAACTTTAATGCCAGTATTAATATTGCTGCTATGCTATTTCTATGTGCAAGAACACATCTTTTACAGTGTTAGATAAATAGGAGGTCTGTCAGAGGTGTTTAATAAATAAATGAAATATTCTTCCAGAAGACATAAAAGTTTTAAATTAAAAAAAGAAAATGGGAATTGAATGTAAAGCCATGGGACTCTCACAGTTTAGCCTTAAATATTCAATTGGATGACAATTCTTATGAGAGAAAATTCTCACATAAAAATGATGGGACACTGTTTATTCGAGTGCTTTACAAAGAAACATTAGTATCAGCTGACTGCACCCATGGCGAGTTACAAGAGACCTGCACTAATTGCACTGTAGGCATTGATGAAAGATCTATGTCTGTGAATAGAGGGAACTTAATTAGGGTCTCTGCAGAATAATTCAGATTCTATATATTCTCTCTGTGACCATTCTATGTGGTATCCACAGGCAACTACATAGAAATCAGTGGAGACTTGACCCACTGGGGGAGTTTAATGGGAAACACTAATGACCAGAAAATGCTACGGAGTCAGAGATGCATCTCCTCTTCTAGCCGAGATGAATAGGCTTCGCAACGGAATAATTAACACTGGAATTCACAACTTGGTTGCTACACTATTATACCATGGGTTAGGAGAATAAAACAACAAAATAGAAAGAAAGAGTATTTGCAAAGCTTATTTACTTGTTGAAGTGTTTTAAATGCAAAAAAAAATAAATTATAAGGATTCTTAAACATTCCTTTCTAAATTTTCTATAATACTTTAACATATATTTACCTCCAAAGTTAAGATTAAAGTAACTAAGGTGGAGTTGGAGAATAACCATGGAAAACAGACTGTATTTTTGGTTACATTTACTTTGAAGTTTTTTAATTTTTAGTTATTATAATGGGATTATTCTTCTGATTTATTTTTCAGATATTTCACTGTTAGTGTATAGAAATTATACCTATTTTATAAGCTGATATTATATACTACAGCTTCACTGAATTAATTTATTAGTCATAACAGTTCTTTCTGTGTGATTCTTTAAGGTTTTTCTGTAAAACATCATGTCATTTGCAGTCAGGGACTACTTGCCTTTTCCCGTCTAATTTAAGTATCTTTAGTTTCTCTCCCTTGGCTATTGCTCTGGTGAGGACTTCTGGTGCTCTACCATGAAGAGAAGTGACGGCAGTGGACATCCTCATCTTCTCCCTGTTCTCAGAAGAGTAGCTCAACTCTCCCCTCTCGAGAAGAATGTTATCTATGGCATTGTCGTATGTCACCACTATTGTATTGAAGTTCATTCCTCTTGTACCTAATTTACAGGGAGTTTTAATCACAAGGCTATGGTGACTTTTGTCAACTTTTACTTCATCTATTGAAATAGCCATATAGTGTTTAACCTCCATTCTATTAGTTTATAAATTTGCATGTTGGAAACATTCTTCCATCTCTGGGATAAATCTCATTTGATTGTACTGTGTGATCTTTCTAATATGCTGATTAATTTTGATTTGCTAGTGTTTTATTGAGGAATCTTGTATCTATGTTTATCATGAATATAGGCTTTTAGAGACTTTTTTATTATCCTTACCTATCTTTGATATCAGGTTAATGTTGGTCTTATAAAATAAGTTTGAAAATATTCTCTTTTATTCAGTGCTTTAGAAAAGTTTGAGAAGGATTGGACTTAATTCTTACTTAAGTGATAGAATTTAGCAGGGAAGCCATCAGACCCTGAGATTTTCTTTGACAAGAAACATTTCATTCTATTACTTTTCTCATTAATCTGCTCAGATTTCAAGTTTTCAAAATTTAATCTTCATAGATTTTATGTGTCTAGGAATTTATTCATTTCTTCTAGGCTGTCCAATTTCTTGGTGTAAAATTATAATAGTCTCTTACGAGCTTTTGAAGTTTAGTTTTATCCATTAGAATGCCCACTTTCATGTAATTTTATGAACTTGAACCTTTTATCAGGAAATATTATTTAATAAGTCATTAGTTTCAACATTATAAAGTATAACAAATGTATATGTTTTATATTTCCTCAACTCAGATCATTCATTTACTTAAAAGGTATAGTTCACATTTACTTAAAGTAATTAAATATTGATAAGTACTAGTTATGATGATGGCCTTCAGGTGTAGGAGATGGAAATTCAAATTGTTAATTGACTATGTCACAATCTGCTAGGTTCTAACATTAACTAAGTGTTAATATTAATGGTGTGATGTTTAAATCATTTCATATTGACCACTGGTATAAAAGGGAAAGACTCAAAGAGAAGCACTCTCCTCTAGTCTCAAAAGAGTCTCTTGACTAGTGATCAAATCTCATTAGCCATCTTTCAAAATTTCTAAGAGTTCTGAGAGTATCTGCTAATGACAACCTTATTTTAATCAATATTTTTAACCATAATATTTTATTCAATTGAAAATATGAAACTATTCCTTGAAATGGGAAATATGACATATGTTGAAATACAAATTTACCATTAGCTTTGAAAAAGTGGGTATTTAACTACATGTTCTTTTAATGTGTAAGAAGAATAATAAAAATTCCAGTTTCCAAAAATTATTCTCATATTGTGCTTTTCCTAAGTGATTGTGAGAATCGTGGTCCTTTCTCAGCTCTAATTTTCAACTTAGTCATGCTTTAGAGTTTGACCAATAGCCGGTCATGAAGTTACCTAGTATAACTCTGAATTCTACCAGAACATTCATCCTTCTCATCTCTCTGGGTTGTTAAAAAAAAAACCTCCATCACGTCCAATGGCCTCTCACTATGTTCTTATAGGTTACTTTTCATATTTCTAGATGTAACTTCTGCTTCTGTGGACCCCACAGTGATAGCGTGGCATCCTGGCATCCATCACTTCATGCAAGTGCCAGTAGAACATGGGCAGATAATCTTGATTTGAGAAACTTGAGCTGATTCTGGTCCAGTACTCTGTTGGTCATTCTGTCCTCCAATATCAGAGTAAGCTTTAACTATGGTGGAATGAGAATAAAATTATTTACTAGTAAATCTATAATGGGAGGAAATAAATTTATTACTAAACTATTCTGGTCAAAATACTTCTATATGTTTCAGAAAACATTTAAACATTTTTTAAATTACTAAGATGGAAATTTAGATTTGAGACCAGTGCAGACAGCAAGATATGAAAAATTTAACCAGTGCTTACCAAAGAATTGAAAAAAGATAAATTAATAATTTTTAAAAGTGCTTGGGGATGGGAACCATAAACGCAGTGTGTGCTGAGGCAGTAAGGGAAACATTTTCACTTATTAGGGACAAAATAGTCTTGGATGTGTACAAGCTTTGAGTTCCCTTTATTTTTATCTGTGACGTGGGTAGGAGAGGTCAAGGCTATAAGACTTGCTTGAAAGCCACTTAAAGGAGGTTGTATTTCTTAGATAATGAGCACTAGAGAGTGGAAAGTCAATGTATTCTACCTAATTAGGTCTACATTGAAGCAGGCAGAAACAATAAATCGACAGCTGGCCAGGAAGCTCCGCAGCTTCTGAATCAAAGTGTAGAAGCATGAGACACCCCATAGACACTTGTAAAGTGCAGATTTCTAGGCATCATCCTAAATTCTGTTGCAAAGGGTTTGGGGTAGATGCCTAGAATCTGAATATTTGGATAAGAGGCAGATGTTCTACGGAACACATTTTTTTTTTTTTAAAGTGCTAAATAGTGTAACAAATTTATCATTCCTATTAAAACAAGTGAGGGAGCTGACTTGAAGAGTAAAATGAGTGAAAATTACCATGAAATGTGAAATGCAAATTTGCCTTATTTGCTAGACTTGCCAAAGTTCTGCAAGTGCAAGCAAAGCAGCTGTGCTTTGAGTATTTATAAGTGGACATTTGCATATGTGTACAGGCCTTGTACTCTGTTTAGCCATTAACATTTTTAAAAATTTACTAGTGCATGTTAATATTACATGATGTCAGAGTTCACTTTGGTAAGTTGGTGTATGCATTTAACATATTTTAATCAATTCCATTCTCATTACCCCCTCTCTTTTCCTCCCCTCTCCTACATGTCACCTTCCCTATCTCCATAAATTTACCTCCTGGTTCCCTATTTCTTTTATTATATGTATGTATTTATGTATGAATGTGTGTATGGATGGATGGATGGATGTACGGATGGATGTGTATGTGTGTGTGTATGCTTTAGGTTTCTCATATAAGAGAAAGCATGCAATATTTAACTTTCTGAGTCTGGCAGCACAATTCACAACAGCTGTGGAAACAGATTAAATGGCAGTCAACAGGGGAATGGATAAAGAAAATGTGGTGGAATATTACTTAGCCATAATGAAGAATGAATGTCATTTTAGGAAAATGAATAGAAGTATTCATTCTAGGAAGTGAATAGACACCACCATGTTAAATGTAATAAAGCATTTACTTTCAGTATCGGAACCACTGAAGCCACTTCTAATATGTACATATATGGTATGTAAATGACTGTAGAGGTTGGGCTTTTGTGACAGTTGCCAGGTTTAAATCCTAGAGGAGGAAAACAGAAGTGCAGACTAAGACATGTTCTTAAGCTCATTGTACTCAGATTAGTAAACTGGGAATGGTGATAATATTTGCATCAGGAGAATATCAAGGAAAATAATTCATTTAATGCAGTAAAATAAAATTTCCTGGACTACCATAAGCCTTCAAGAACTCATCACTGCAATCATCTGTTGAAGTAAATTAATGGATGAACTGTGGTAGCTCATTTGTCATGGCTCATTGCTTAGCTAAAAAAGTGGTTGCAGAGAAAGAGTAAACTAGAAAGAACCAAGTTAAAATTTGAGTGAAGGTTTCCCTCTGACTGGAAGGGCAATCTACCTCCCAAATTGTTGATTTATGTTTTCAGTTAGGCTTTGAAGATGTTCTTAATTATTTGGTCTGTTTTTTTAAAGAGCTGACAAGAAATAATTTAGGAGTTCTAGAACAAACTTCCAGTTTGGCTCTCTTCCTTAGCACCTTTGCATTTCCCATTTTCTATTCTTACCCCCCGTGTTTACTCCTGAGGCATGGTGAAGTAGATTATTCTTCTCAGCTTCATCCTTTTATTTCTTGTACCCAAACGCTTAGCACAATTTAAAAAATAAATTTATTCCTACTAAAGGATAAAAATACAAAGTTCACACAACAACGTCTGTGCGCTTAGTGGCCGAAAGTTGGCCACCTGAGGACTGAAGACCCAGAGACTGTTGTCTCGGTGGAAATTACCCAGCGACCATCGCTGCTGTGCTTTGGTTTAGAGTCCAGGTAGTGCCCAAGACTGGATTCCCGAGAGATGTGAACTTTAGTAGAAAACATCTGTCAGCAGAAAGCTCTAATTTTGAGCTGTGGGCATCTAAGTTTTCATACCATAAAGAAATTTTTGGATAGAAGGGCCTTCAGATGCAAAGCCAAGATTAGGTGCAGCGAAAGGATTTAAATTCAAGAAGAGAAACAATGTTCTCTTTTCACAGCATAAGGCAGCAGAGAGTCCAGTAGGGAACACCTACAGAGGTCACCATTAGATAATGAGATTGCGGATCAGGTAGCAGAGCCTAATTACAACTCTGTTTTATGCAGCACCTACAGCTGTTGGTAACTTCTGCTTGCATCTAAATTGGCTCAGAACTGAAATAGGATAGAGCCTTCAGCAGAACTTTCAAGATATAGGTGGATCATTCATAAAATGGTGGCTCATTCTTTCATAAATGAATTTGGGTAATGGAATTGGATCAAAGAACATTTCTACAGTGCTTACTGATGTTTCATAGTGGGATTCAGTGACAACAAAATGGTCTTCCCAGTAGAACAGCAAAATAACTTTTAAGATGGCATTGCTGGTGACCAACAGCTGCAGAGACAGGCACTACAAGTGGAGGGGCTTCTCATAACTTGACAATATGTTTTATGTTGCATAGCCTGCATGATTTTAGAAACTGCTTCAATTATTTTGTTTAATTCAATAATATTCAATCCTTTCAACTAACTAGAAAAATGAAATCCTGAGAGGCTTTTAAAGAGGAGAAATGCATTATAAACATTATTATGTATTAGGATGGTAGAAAAATACAAAAATGAGATTATACCCCCCAAACTTCTTACTCTAAATTTTGTAGTTAAGTGCTAGTTTCATCCTAATTTTATGTCCATATAGTATTTCTCCTTTTCTGAGGGTATAAAAATTGCCACAATGAAAAGTATATTATTTTAACAATAATGTCTCTAAGGTGACATCTTTGGTAGTCCCTTCTTTTCTCGATTTTTGTTTCAAAATTCAATATTTTTGTGGGCAAAAAACTACTAATTTGCACTAACTCAATACCTAGAAAATATTTGGACATTAACAGTCCAAAGAAAGCACTAAACTTTATGATACATCAGTACGGGGTTTGTCTCTCAGCAAGATGCAGGCATGGTAGGTAATGGAAGCATGATGGTTCTGAAAGAAACCAAGCTCCTGGCATTATGAATCATGGGGCCCTAAAACATTTATAAATGAATGAAAAGGCTTGGGGCTGACATGAATTATGAGTCTCATTACAGCACTGTAATTTCTCTAGCAATACTTCAGAGAGGCATGGCACCCTTAACAGTGGTTAAAATTTCCATTACATTATTTTTCTATTGGTAATTGGCTATGGTCAAGGTGTAATATATTCTGTATCCCTAGGGGACACATGGAAATATGTCCCTGCACATAAATGTTTCCATCACTAAACATCCTGCATGGTTCCTGTCTTCTAGGGGCCAAGTATTACTGCTAACCTTCAAGAAATAATAACAGACCCCACCTTGAGGACGGCGTTTCTGATCTTCCCACTTCTTAGGGCACCGTTCAGATAGGCTGTGAGGCTCTTATCATTTTCTACTGACATAGACTGACACAAACTCAATGATATTAGTAAAGTTACTTACCAGAAAAAAATAGCACATATTGCTTAGTTAATTCCAAGGGTTATAAAAAAGAGAAATGTTGGTAAACTACTTGTTAGCACGAACGTACACCATTGGCACCTATTAGATTTTCATCATCTTAGTACACCTTGGAGTGACATAATTTTACTAATTAGGTGAACTGAGGAAGAGAACTATGAAGTAACGAGAGCCCTGCGCTACTGATCATTCCCTAGAAAATTTACAATATTCGTAAATAAAAGAGCTTGGAGCTGGGGATATAGCTCAGTGGAATAAGCGCCTGCCTAGCAAGCGCAGGGTCCTGAGTTCAATCCCCAGTACCGCCAAAAAAATAAAAATAAAAAAAATAAAAGAGCTTAGTGAAGCACAGATTTAAGCAATGAAAAATATTTTTACTTTCAGATTTTCCATTACATGTTTGTATTACAAAAATATAATTTTAAATAATTTAAATGTTGCTTAAATAATTTAACTGATAAACAATTCTTATATTGAACTACAAAGATTTTTAAATTATTTGAGACAGCTGTTACTCTCTTCTGGCAAATTAATACTATATACAGTAGTATTTAAAATGTATGAAACTATAAAATTAAACTATTCCTGTATAAGTCACAGGACAGCCATGTGTTATAGGAAGCCTCTTAGAGATTTATAAATTCCATTTTTTGCAAAATAGTGTTATGAGAAGATAAACTGTTGGACCAAAGTAAGAAATTCTTAGAGAAGAGACACATCCAGGGAAGAGGGCTTGCACATCCCTAGGGCACCAATGCAGACCCCACGCCCCCTCACTTGGTTATCTGTAGGTCCTGATCTCCCGCTGCATCAGTCTCTCTGTCTTCCCATGGCATTACTGTCCCCAAGTGTTATTATCCAGTATCTGGCTGCACAACAGCAGATCAGCCTCATTCTCCAGTTTTCTTCCACTTCCTCCTGCAACTGGATGAGATTTTGGTTGGGTTGCTGAATGATGGCTACAATTAATGGTTGGAGCGTGGCATATTCCTGTGGATTTACCACACTAGTCAGGCTGTACTGCAGGCCGTAGGATATGAAAGACTTTTTGTTGTAATTAATTCTTACTTTTTTTCTTCCTGACCTGTCATAATAGTAGATGTGATTTTATTATTCTATCCATTGATATTTTTTTAAGAAGCAGAACAAAATAATATATTCTGAAAACTGCCATTGACTATAAGCTCCTTTCGGTACATTTAAACTACAAGAAATGAATTTATAAATTACACACATGGTTTAGGAATACAACTTTAATATTCCTAGTAGATTTATAAAACTACAGTTGGCTCATTTTCTTAAATCATGGGCCCCACATGTATCTTCAAGAGGAATTCTGCTTGCTTCCCATGAATATTCACATCCTCCTCAAATTCATATGCTGATGGCTTATTTTGTGGCCCCTCAGAATGTGACCTTATTTATTAAAAACTCACTGTAGATGTAAGAATTAAGATGAGGTCATTCTAGAGTAAGATTGGCCCCTAGTCCAATATGATTGGTATCATTATAGAAAAACAAAAACTTGGAGTCAGACACGCACACATGCATCCAGGAGAATGCTCAGGTGAACATGGAGTGAAAGCAGAGATCAGTGACTGCAAACCACAGCAAACCAGAAATCAGAAGCCTGAATGATGAGTTGTGAAAAGCCAGAGTGAGCACACTCTAGGCAAAGGAAATAGGAATTGCCACGGTCTCACAAAGAAGGAACATACTGGGTACTCTAGGACCAAAAGGATTTCACACTAGACTTAGCAGAGCGGGAACTGATACAAGCAGAAGTTTTACAGGTGGGTGTGAAGCATGATATGGAACTGATTTTTTTCATACTATACTGTAATGCCTTTGGGAGGTAGTCCTATTTAAGGAGTTGGAATTTTACTCCATATGAATGGAAAGGGGGGTATATTTTGATTTATATTAATATTCATTTTTATTGGATTTCTCAAATTCAGAAATATTTTATACTCCACATAACACATTAAAATCATTGTGGTTAACCTAATTTTGCTATTTTGTCAGTTTAAAATAGCACATAACTTTGGAAATCATGTCACGGCTCTACTTTGTGTACTCTGGAAATTAAAATACTGAGGAGGAAGGGAATGTATTTTTATTTGACCATTGTGTTTCAGTAGGAAATGGTAGATGATATCTGTGTCTTTTATTCTTATTGTTCATAATTCCAGTAAAACTGGAAGAGACAAACAGCGCTTCCAAATGGTCACCTTCATGTGCTCGCTTTTCCTTCGTTGCTTATGTAACTTTAAAGGTTTAAGTCTAATCTCTGAATATCTACTCTATGAAAACCATAGTAAAATTTCACAATGAAGTTAGACAATATATGAAGATGATTTGCACTGTATATATTATTAAAAAAGCATAACAGTCTCATTATTTGTACATAAACTCATGAACCTAGAGATAAAATATTAACCTACATCTCAGAGTTAAATGTCATTCAACCGACACTGGAAACATCATATGCGATCATCCATCTTCACTTACCTGCCCGTCGCTATGCTCTCTTGATCTTCACAGGAGAACAAAATACTAAATATTAAATTGATTTTCTTTTTTTTTTTTTTTTTTTTTGCGGTACTGGGGATCGAACTCAGGTCCCTGAGCTTGCTAGGCAAGCGCTTATTCCACTGAGCTATATCCCCAGCCCTAAATTGATTTTCTACTTGTTTTTAAAGAATATGTTGGATCATTCCTACTTAGGGACAGACCTCTGAAGGTACCCAGCTTCTGATTACATACTATTTTACATAGAAATTTCTACTTCAAGTCTTATTACCAAAGATTAAGTAAAATGCTTCATTAAAATATATTCTAAAACATTTTCAGTTAAGATTTGTTGTGAAGCATGTATTTTCCTTTAGATGATACCCTAAATTATGTTTGCGTGTATTTGCTGTAGGAGTAGAGAGCCTGGAACCAGGGTTTCTCAATTTAAATCCCATGTCTCCTGTTTTCTAGCTGTGTAAATCTGGAAAAATTTCAAAAAGAATTCCTGTGCTTCAATTTCTAATCTATGAAAGTGATAAAAATATCTACCTCAGAGATTGTAGTGAGGATTAAATTCATTACTATAATATAAGGTGATTACATGAGGCTTGATATATTGTTATTACTAGCAGAGGGCGAATAGATGTTTAAATAGGTACTGATATGATCTATAATACAATACTAATTTTCATTCTTTAGTTGACAAGACCCAATGTGTATTTAGATTTTAAATGTACTTGCTCCATTTTCTTCAAATTTTATGCTTCTCTTATCAATTTTTTAAAATGGATCATGAGGTCAACTCCAACATTTGGCTAAAGCACCAGCAGGCTGGTCACTGTGGTTGTATGAGTCTCTTCTATTAGTTCAGTCCTCCAAAGTTCAAGTATTACATCTACTCATTATTCAGTTTATAAAACTGTAACTGTCATGTGCTGAGAAATAAAAATATCATGTTAAGAAATAATCTCTAAGTATTGAAATAATACATTCAAAAGCCCACTTTTGTGTTTTGTAATCTTTTATTGTCAAAATTATTGCTGAGTTTGGAAGAACATAAACACTAAATGCGGAGTATAAACTGCTTTATAGTTCTTGTAACAGTTAGGACATCTAAGAAGGATGCCCTTCCTAGTGCACGGGGTGCTTCCAGTCTGTGTGCTCTGAACAAGCTCGATTGAATGGCCCTGAGACAAAAACCAATCATGCAGTAAAGTAGCATCTATTCACTTTTATATGCTACACAGCAGGGGGACTTCAGTTGCTTAATCTCTTTTTCCCTTCCTTTTAAAAGAAAAAAAAACTCGCTAAGACCAGAAAAGTATTTCCTGGGAAAATTTTTAAAATAATAATAAAGCAAGCCCAGTAAATCCAATCTACTAAAGAAGTGTCTGTTGCTTCCTAGAAAAGCATCCAGGTCAAATCTTTAAGTAAATTTTAAAGAATTTTGTGGAAAGGGTTATCTATAGCAGCAAAAGGTGCCCAGGTGTTGATGTAGCCTTCTGTCATAAAAGGAAAATTGTACTTTTTATGAAAAATTTTATTTAAAAAATTTTTGAACCATCAAATTTTCAATAAATGAATGTTAATTTGTTATAATCTATACATTATTCTGCAAGTTATTGTTGATTACTCTATTTTAATCACTATTTGATTCAGATGAATTCTAGCAATGAGAGGTTTGAAATATATTACACTTTAAATATTTTAATAGAAATGAAGTGAAAACCAATCACGTGGCTGGAACAAATTTTGTATATATTTAAAGGAATGGTAGTATCTATGAAAAAGTTACAAGTACTTCCTAAAAACTAACATATAAAACCCAATATGAAAATAAAATATTCATGGAAAATAAATGTTACTGAAAGGAAGGAACTGATCTGGAATCTTTGGCAAAGTAAACAATAATAATGTTTAAGAAAATTTTCTTAAATAATAGAAAGAAATTAATTTGATTAAATCATATTACTAAAAATCACATAAAATTTACCACAAACATTTCATTTAATGGAAACTCTAAGTGCATTTCCTCAAAAATCAGAAGAAAGGTAAATATCACTGCTGTTGTTTAAACAACATGCACTGACAACTGTATGGAAAATAGTTTGTTATGGGAGGTACAAAATACGGCCCCTGATGAAGTGTACTACACTGTAAAAGAACAGTTTCAGTTTTTAAATTCATGCCGACGGAAATCCAGAAACTGTGTAGAAACAGCTAAATATGTGTGGGATAAAGGTGAAAGGAATGTAGTTATATTAGGCCAAATTTATTGATATGAGCTAGGGCTCACCGAACATAGTTACTGCAATTAATGTTGCAGTATGGGGATGTTGAAAGGCTCGAACATTTTGGATGGCTGGGTGATGGAAACATGTACCAAAAGTAGTCTGCAGTGAGTCAGGTGAAAATTCTGGACCTTCCTTGGCTTAATTTAGAGATTTAAAAGCTGGAGGACATTGTCATTTTAGAGTGGAATTGCCATTTAAGACCAACTCACACACATAGATGAATCCAAATGACATTTTGTGATTGTGAAAAATAAGTTGTGAGAGGAGAACTGGCATCCTGGCACACTTGAAGAGTGTTACATTTGCTCTTCTCTTTAAGCTGGGCCTTACAGTGAGAAATGCAGTCACTGAATTGGAAATACTGAATGCAATGAGATTAATTGGATCCTAGGGTTTCAGGGGTCATGTGGTGGTACTCACCCTTGAAAGACAAGGTTGGGCATGATTACTATAATGGAGAACAGATTTAAGGCAGCCTTCAGAACACCCTGACTCCAGCAGATCTATAGCACTGGTTAGATGCTCATAGTATTCCTAGAAATGAAATAGACAGGAAGCTTACTCAATTCTCACTTGATTTGTACACACAGAAAAGGTGTAAGCCAAGTGAATGCAAGTCTAATCTTAATCATAAAAGCAGAGTAATTGAGCCTTGATTAATTCTTGAACTTTAGCCAGTTTACAAATCCAGTTCATTCAATGAAAGGGAGACTGGGTCCTGTTGAGATAGTGTCCTAGTATTTTGCCAAAAATTTATACTGTTAATTTCTTTCCTGGACTTCCTGAAAGAGACCTGTTGGAGACCACTACAAAGTGGCTCTGAGCAGGATTTAATATTAACCAATTGTCTTTCCGTGTTCACTTGTGAATCTGTCCAAGGCCTAGCTCCTTATCTGGAAATGGCAGACTCATAGTAAGTGAAACTGTATGAGTCACTAATCCCTACTAGAACATGTAGAGGTGGATGAAGCCCAAAAGCCTCAAAGGACAAGACAAGATCACAGCCAAGGACACCTGGGTCAGGTCTCAACTAGAAGGAGACTATAGCCTCAGGCATCCCATTCCTCAGTGGATTAACTTCCTTACTTAGAGAAGTCCTTCCTTGAGTGGTTCTGCCCTTCTTGAGTACTCCCCTCCCTTCTGATAACCAAATAAATGTGGCGACCCAGAGAAGCTCGTGATCTTATCCCTGAGTCTTGAATTATTTGAGAGGGCTCTGATCCTCCTGGGGCCCTGAAACCATGCCATTTGCCTCTTTTTATTTAGCCTTCACCATACACTCATTCAGGAGATTGCCGGCCTGATCAGCCCATAATAAGTAAGGGACATTATTAACACCATAGAGACCTATAGCCTTTTGCCAGTGTTATAGGCAGCTGAGTTAGATAGAAATATTATAGGCAGTCAGACAGGGCCAGGCCCTCAAAGGAGCCAACCTGAAAGACAAGATAAGATAGCTGTGGGCCACACCTCAAGACAAAAAGACTAAACAAATACACTCACAAACCTCCCTAGGTGTAAACATCAGGGAATGATATTCTAAATAGGTAGCCACCACCTTGAGGAGTCATTTCCCTTACAGGAAACACCCCTGTTTTGTATTCAAGCCACTCTCTACGAGACTCACTTCCCCATTTGATCCCAATTTAATCAATTTTACCTGAACAATTCTTATTGGCTAACCATAGTTTTATCCATTTTTCCCTACCTTGGACCCGCTTCCCCTTGTGGTTTTTTTCTATAAAAGTCCCCAGAAAAGACAGAGTCTGGGGGTAATGCACTCGGGCCCCCCTTCTGTCCCTCTCTTGGACAGAAGCTTTATTTCCCTCAATAAATATATGCTGCTCTTAACCTCCATTGTTCCTAAAATTCATTATTTGATTTTAGAGAACATAAACTCATCTCAGCTATCATTCAGGTTGGGAGATTTTATTTTCCTGTATCACCAGGATAAACTTATTGGGGAAAATTAAGTTTACCTTTTGTGGACTACTGAACCTGACTCCAAACTGGTACTATGTCCAGGACACCCAAAACATCACTGTGGCCCACTAATCAGAGGAGAAGATTCTGACCGTGAGATGGTCGATGGAGTTTTAGTTCAGATTCATTTGTAGTGGGTTCAGTGGGCCCCCAAACCCATCCAATGGTTATTTCTGCAGTTCAAGAAGGTATATTTGGAACAGATATGCTCAGATGCTGGCAAAACCCCAGTATTTGTTTCTTGACTTCTGGATGAGGACTACTATTGTGGGAAAGGCAAAGAGGAAGCCACTAGAATCGCCATTACCTAGGGAAGTAGTAAACCAAAACTAATATTGCATTTCTGGGTGCATTTCAGTGAATAGTGCAGCCACCAAGGTCTTGAAAGATACAAGAATAGTGATTCCTGCCATATTGCTGTTCAACTTGCTTATTTGACCTGTGAAAGATGTATTTGTGTCCTGGAGAACAGTAGTAGACTATTTTACACTTAAGTGAGCAGTGGCTTTAATTGCAGCTAATATACCAAATACAGCTTCATTGCTTGAGCTAATTCATCCTCTGGTATGCAGCAATTTACCTACCCAATAATATTTCCTCCTTTCCCATTAATAGAGACCATCAGAGGAAATTTTTTTCCATTGGCAAAGCCATCAGTACGTTTTTCCAGGGCTACATCGGGTATTTATCAACACTCTAGGATATGGTAGTTCACAAGGATTTGGTCCCTTTTCTCCTCCACAAATATCATACTGGCCTATTACAACAATGACATTATTTTGATTGATCCTACTGAGATATAATTAGGAGTAACTCTAGATTAGCGTGCAAGAACTTTTCATATCAGAAAGTAGCACAAAAATTTAAGGGAAATTCAGGAACTTTAACATTGGTGAAATTTTGGAGCCTAATGCTGTGGAACATGTCAAGATGCCCTTTCTAAAGTGAAATGTAAGTTGTTGCATTTAGCTGCTCTTACAACCAAAAAAGAGGTACTGTATTAGCTAAGGTTCTCTGGAGAAAAGAGTCAATAGGTAATATACGTGTGATTGCATAAGGAGCTTTATCAGGAAGGCTTACGAGATCAGACTTGGGAGAGTCCACAGAGGCCACATGCATGCCGGAGAGCCAGATAATCCTGTAGGCGCTTGCCCAAGCCTGTGGAAGCCGCAGAAGAGGGATCGACCTAGTGGTGCCTGTCCAAGGTGGAAGGTCTGGCAGCCCCCAGGGGAGACACGGGTGTGAGTGTACATGAGACTGCTGGAGAGACTGGAGAGCTGGAGACCAGTGTTCAGAGGTGATAGCTCCAAAGGCACACCTGCTCTGAAGGACTATAGCTGTTCAAACGAGACGCACTTCATTGTTCTTTCCCTTTTTATTCCATCTAGGCTTTAAGCCTACTGACTGGTGCCTTGCACAACTGGGGCAGGTCTTCGCTTCTCCGTTTGCGGCCTCTACGTCAACCATCCACAGAGATACCTAAGACTGTGCCTTACTGACTGCCCTGGACATACGATATTGGTAAAAGGCACAATGCATACTTGACCACTTTTGATTTGGGAGACAGTGGACTCCACATTTGGGTATACTACTCTATCTCATTTATGAAGTGAGCTTTAAAAAAATGGCTAGTTTTGAGTGGGGTCCAGGACCAAAGAAGGATCCGCAATAGACTGTTGAAGTTGCTCCGCCACTGAACCATACTGGAATTATATAATTTGGGGGCAAAATCATAAAGAAAAGAAAAGTGATTATTAAGTTTCAAATCACTTATGCCAGATATTGTTTTATGTGATCTAGGGATATAAAATTTGTATGGTCATCGCCGTTGCTACTATCATCATAAGTTTTACCTCTAGAGAATGTGACATTATTACCAGAGAAAGTTAAGTGTGAACCTTCTTAGATGTTAGCAGTATAAAACATTTGTACACTTGTGCATTGACTTTCCTCTTCAGTTACATATGTGTGTTTTATGTACCAATCTGCATATTTTATGTATCTCACAATAAAAACCATTAAAATGAGTACACAGATGAATCTTTTGAACAATGTAAAGAAGAAGGATATTAATATGAAGAAAACTGGAAGAAAAAGGCAGAAGGGGGGAGGGTGAACAGAGGGAGGAAGTAGAGACATTGAGCATATGTGTGAATAAAGGCACTGAATGATAGCTAAGAAGCAAAACTTGATGGAAAGAATTTGCAAAAGGGTCAAGGAAAAGGTTGCAATAAATCAGGAGTAAATTGAAGAAAGTGTCGTTTAATAACAGTGGTGCTGATATTCTGAACAGACAAAGGCATTGACTATTTAAAAATTAAAATAAAGAAGAAATTATCATAAAAGAAGTTGATAATTCACACATTAACCTCAAATTTTACATATTTAAGGCTTAGACAGCTGGCGGCCAGATGATTTCAATGGACTCTTTGTGAGCCCAACATGGTCTAGAAACTGGCATTGTCAATAATTCTGTAAATCAGCACCAATGCCTAAAATGAACTAAATTCAGCAGTTGCAAGAAAGGCTCTTGGACTTTGGTCCATGAAAATCACAAGTAGGCTTTCCCATGGACTAGAAGCATTTTCTACAGGAAGATAAGGTCATTTCCTAGGTATGAAATATTTTAACTAGAAAATAATTCCCAATCATAAAAAATAAGTTACAAATAGCCCACAAAAAGAATTGCCTTAGCTCTAGCTCAGAGCACATTTGTTGCTAAATAGAACTCTGTTTTAGAAGGAAGGGAATTTATATTTTTCTTTGCAATTTTGATTGTAAACTGCTGTAGGATCATTAGCAGTGCAATATTTCTCCAATTTCCACACTTGTTAATAAATACTGGCCTATTGGTGCCTCTTGAGCTCAGCAAAGTTGTGGCCTATGGGTCACCAGGGGAGAGTCTGCTACAAATGTTCTCTTTGTGTCATTCAAAGGGCTTGGGACCAGGATGAGAGCAATCATGTAAAGGTCTAAACACTACAAAGTCTGACCCCCATAAAGGTCTGGACCAGCAGAAGGAAGAAAAACATCAGACCAAGTGAGTATCTCTAATTTCCAGAGAGCTAAAAAGAAAGGAGAGGCTAGATGTCCTTCCCGTTTGGATGTCCTCGTGGACTCACAGGTCGGGCTTTCTGGAGGTGGCTGGATATAGGGTGTGGGATGTGGATTAAGGGTGTGCTAATTGGATTAGTCTACTGATTGGTTTAGCAATATTCTTGGTGCAGATAGTGGGAATCCCTAGGCTGGGGGTGGGTGGCACCAGCCATTAAGCTTGAGGCAGGATGGGATATAAAGAGTAAGACAGACAGCAGTCTTACTGCCATGACTGTTTCTACTCTGTGGTGCCCCTAAACCACTCCACCTTGCCTTACAGACAGGTGACTATGGACTGAAACCTCTACAAACCGTGAGCTAAAACCCTCCCTCCTTTAATTTGGGGTATTGAGTATTTTGTCTCAGAAAGAAGAAGTAACTAAAACAATTTCTTAACTGAGTTAAACAGATGGCCACTATTAAGAGCCAAATTAATAATCTGGAAATAAGTGGGAAGAAAATCTCAACCTACAGATCTAAAAAGACCGGAAACATGAAGAAAATGGTTTTATTTAGTCAACAGAACTAAGTCATACCCAATATGTAAACTAGAATGAGGGAAAACACAACTGGTGGGGGACAAAAAAGAACTAACCATCCAACAAACAGTAGTTTTCATTTCTTTCCTGAAGCGAGTTTTCAGGCCTAGGCCTGCACGTTAAGTCTTCTCACTGCGTGCTGCCAGGTAAGTGTAAAGAAGATGACTCAGAACCAGAAAAGAAAATCCCACAAGCTTCCAAAGAGAAATCAGAAGATTCGTATCCAAGAACAAGGAATCAAACAAACAATAGACTTCTGACAAGTGATATTAGATGTAAGAAAAAAAAAAAAAAAAAGGAACCCTAATGACCACACAAGCTTAAATTTGAGAATCTCCTATCCAGTTAAGGTGCCATTTATTACAAGGAGAAAAGAGATGTATGGGGAGATACAGCGATTCAGAAAAATAGTGCACCGAGTAAAATACTCGCAGAAGAACTCAGTGAGGACAGACAGCACAATGAAGACGGACAGGACAGGGGTATTTTCAATGTATGAATTCCGCCACAGTGAGTTCACACCCACGTAATGACATAAATAGAAATTTATTCTCTCACAGTTCTGGAAGACAAACATCCAAAATCAAAATGGTGTCAGGATCATGCTGCTTCCTGAGATTCTGAGGGAAATCCTTCCTGGCTTCTTTAGCTTCTGGGAGCTCTAGAGGTTCCTCAGCTTGCGGCGGCTGGACCCCAACATCTGCCTGCAGATAACCCTCTTGTCTCTACCCCGGCCTCCCTTATTCCTCTTTACTTTCTCTTCAGAGAAGCCATACACTGAGTTAGGGTGCATCCAAGTTCTGGATTGTTTGATCAGAATATTCTTAACTAACTGTTCCTATAAACACCATCTTTCTAAATAAAGCCATATTTACGGGGGCTAGGCTAGGATTTATCTTTCGCAGACCACTGTTCAACCCATTGTCTAAAATTATAAGACAGAGGGCTGGGGATATAGCTCAGTGGAATAAGCGCTTGCCTAGCAAGCACAGGGTCCTGAGTTCGATCCCCAGTACCGCAAAAAAAAAAAAAAAAAATATATATATATATATAAGACAGAACAGGGAAAAACAGTGGTTTGTGATTAGCTATGGGTACTTAAAGAGTGCAGAAAATGTGTACAATCACTGCCGGAACAAGAAATTTTGATAAAGGGGGGATTTTTTGGAACACTGAAAGAGAAATTCTAATAATAGTCTAGAACTAAAAATACTATTCTATCTCAGAAAACCTCAGAAGTAGAGAGGAACAGAGTGAATGAAAGTGAATATATTGCAAACTCTTCACAGGAGCAAAGAAGGCAGCGGAAAATAGAACATCTTGAGGAATAAATATTTGGAAGCTTATTTTGATATATCAGTGTCTTGGTTACTTTTCTCTCATTGTTGAGACAAAATACCTGGCGTCCAAATTAAGCAAGGAAAGGTTTATTTAGCTCACAGTTTATGGAGGTTCCAGTCCATACTTGGCTGGCTCCGAGGCAGAGTGGCACATGGCACAGGGCAACAGTTTATAGCAGCAGAGAACAGCAAAAGCAACAAGAGCAAAAGGCAGGGAGGTAGTAAGCAGTCTCTTTCTCTCCCTTACATTACATGCAAGCTACCCGCCCCAGGGCAGGTGTAGTACTCATATCCATAATCCCAACATTGGATCGATAAACTATCTAGACGCCCGCCCCATGACTACATGAGGATTTGGGGGGACAGGCAGACACAAACCATAACAATCAGACAGCTAAAGAACTAGATTATGAGATAGAGAAAATGGCCGGGATAAGTCCTCCTAGAAAGAAAATATAAAAGGAAAACAATATGATGAAATAAGCAATAGCCTAGTATACATCAATAAAATGACAGTCATCTGAGTATCACTACATAAATTTAGTACAATTGTATTTCCAACAACAATTTTATAAATATTGGATTTCAATATTCTTGGAATTTTTGTGGGAGAATAAATATCCCAAGGAGAAGTGAAAATGTTATCTACCCTTCATATAAATCCACTAAAATCAACTAATTCTAAACCTGTCCTTGGGATGCATAAAACAGAGCAAAGATTAGAAAATGGAGGAAGAAAGATATAGAAAACCAAGATGTAAACTCTAGAATACATGAGAAGCTTATCTCTTGCAAATTGGGTATTTCAGTTGAGTTTGAAGAGGTGGTTTATCTATTAAAATAGTGAAGTAAAATTTCTTATCTAAAACCAATAAAATTTATATTACATACCATGCAAAACTGAATTTTAGATTTAAGAATACAGGGTGAAGGAGATTTTCTTAACCAAAATTATAAAACCTAAACAATAATAGATATATTATTACATAAATTTAACAATATGAGGACAATAATATTGCAACAAGTTAAGATAATTGATATATGATATGAAAAAAATTAATTCTAGTTTTAAAAATATAAATGGTGACATACATTAATATAAGTAAAACTACTACACATTAATAAGAAAAGCAAACAAACAAAAATAATTAAAAGATATGAAGGACCAATTTCCCCATGCTAAGAGGGATACAAGAAAATATATTTTCACTTATAGGTGACATAAATGTGAACTGTTATATCTGTAGATATCACCCTGGTATTATGTACTAGATAATTTCCATGGTCATCCAGTTCTTGGAACTTTATCCAATGAAAAATTTCCAATATGTAAATGTTATTGGCTATACTATATCCTCTGCCAAAATGCAAACGAAGAAACCTTCTTCTTCAATGTGATAGTATATGGATATGGAGTCTTTAGGGTATAATTAGGCTGAGATGAGGTCCTAAGGCTGGGGCTTTCTTAATGGGATTAGTACCCTTCTAAAAAGAGACACAGTAGAGCTCTCTCTCTGTGACTTGCAAGTGCTGAAGAAAGACCATGGAAGCACAGAGTGAGATGATGGCTACCCATAAACCAAGAAGAGGCCCCACCAGAACCCACCCATGCTCACACTTTTGTCCTCCCAGAAGAAAATGAATTGTGAGAGTACAAATTTTTATTGTGTAATCCTACCAGTCTGTGGCGTTTCATTACATCAGCCTAGATGACTAACACAGTGTGAACATATAAGCAAAGATATCTTTTGTGGACTAGTTTGTGTGGAAAAAAAGCTTGAAAAATCAAGTATCAATAATTATAGTACTTCTACATTATGAAATATTCTGTAGGCATCAAAACTTAGGAATAATTACTATTAGAATCTTGTGGTTAAATTGGAGGAATTTATACCAGGAAATGTTAAGTGGGAGTAATCTAAGAATGCCAAGATACTTTCTAACTTTTAGAAAATATGTGTTAATCCCTTCCTTCCTTCCTTCTTTCCTTCCTTCCTTCCTTCCTTCCTTCCTTCCTTCTCTTAGCACTGGGAATTGAACCCAGGGCCTTTGTGCTGAGCTGTAACTCTGAATCTTTCTCATTTTTTATTTTGAGGCACAGTCTCACTAAGTTACTGTGTTACTTGGGCTGGGCTCAAATGTTTGCTTTTCCTGCCTCCACCTCCCAGAGTTGCGGTGAGTGCCACTGTGCCTGGCTGTTTTTGAAAATATGATAACAAAATAAACAAAATCCCAAGTGTAATTTTTATCATTATTAAAGAATGTTAATAGTTACCCCATAGTTTGAGAAAAATTGAGGCAAGATAACTGGTGTCAAACTCAGTTTTGGTACTCAGAGAGTAAGACAGAGAAAAAGAAAAGCTAGAGGAGAGAGTTGCAAATTAGGAAAACCACTAGAAAACAGTATGGCACATTCCCTGGTATTAGTCACTTTCCAGTTCTGGGGTAAACATTTGACATACCCAATGTTAGAAAGAGAGGTTTATTTTGGTTGGATGGTGCTCAGGTAGACATAGCATGGGAGAAGGACATGGCAAAGGCAAACTGCTAAAGCTACACCAGGCAGGAAGCACCAGCAGCAGAAGGAGGCACAGAAAGAGACATCCTCCAGAAGCGTACTCCTAGTTATCCACCTCACCAAAGCTGGGCTCCGCTAAAAATCGCTCAATTGGATGCGAGTATTTGCTGTGAATAGGAGCACCGGCCACGCCCATTTGGGGAGATGGCTGCAGAAGCTTCTGAGTGTCTGCGTGGGTGAGCAGAATGAGACAGTCCAGTAGCAGATCCTTCTCAAGCAGGAGGACCAGCAAGTCTCTTCAAACATGAAAGGTTTGCCATTTCGCACCTTTGAGCCTGGGATGAATGGGGTCTTCCTGATCTTCCTAAGATACTCTCTAGGCATCTTTCTTCTTAACCCTGTACAAAGTACTTGGTTTCTTTGTAATGGTGCTAATACCTTCAAAAATGGTGCTGAACCTCTGTCCCCAAATTTACAGACAGGCCAAAACTTAAATTTTTCAAAATTTTCTGCTCTCCTTTTCATTCCTAATTTTCCTTATAGGTCTGTCTAATACCACTCAGCAGTACCCATGGTCCAGTCTGAATATTGACCTGTCTGAATTTCTTCCACCAGATCAATTGAAATCTTCACAAAATCTTAGGACATGGGCAAGCTCTAGACAGTTTTTAGTGAGTGTGTAACATACAGTTTCTAGTCTATTTCCAATGAAATTCTTAACTGAAGCTTCATGGATCTGGCCTTTAATGTCTGCATAATATCAACATTCTGAGATCCAGTTGGACTCACTCATCAAGCTCTGCTTACAGAATTCTGGGGCTTCTCTAGCCACATCCCCAAACTCTTCCCATAAAGCAGTTCCCAGGGCTTCTTAACCACTTCTTCAGGCACAATCACAAGAATGAACCAATGAATTTTCTGTATTAGTCAGCTTTCTCAGTGATAGACATAATACACAACATCCATAATTTAAGGGAAGAGAGATTTAATTCAGCTTTCAGTTTCAGGGGATTTGGTACATGGCTGGGGAACCAAGGCAGAAACAACAGGCAGAAGGAGGCAGCAGAATACTTCTTAGTTCACGCTGCAGGTAAGCAGGGCAGGAGAGCTGCACAGAGTGGAAGGGGAGAGTGACCAGATACAGCAGCCATGGCCATGGCTCCAGGACCCAATAAGTCAAACTCAGAAGAGTGCTCCACCAACTGTCCCAGCACCCAAGCCAACTGAGTTGACACAGTCCAGCTTAACCACTACATACGAGTGAGTTAAAAATAACTTAAAATGCTGGTACTTTCCAGCACTTGCTATGTGGTTAATAAATGTTAGTCCTTTCCCTTATCAGCTTTAAACCACTATTCCTTAGAAAATATGACCCAAGTTCTTTGGATTGCTTTTCAAGGTCTTTCAATGTTTCAGTCCTACAATCTGCCTCTCCAAGGTCTGCCTTATTGTGTTTTGCCGTACTCTGTGGACCTTTCATCATTCTGTGATCACAGCTCGCACTTTACCAAAGCCATACTCTAGCTACTTCCTCAGCCTGGAATGTCTTGGCCCTGTGTTTCCACTAATTGGAGTTGTACACAGTCTTAGAAGATGTTAGAGCACAAATTCAAAAGCTTTAAATATCGGCACTAATTTTATTTTTGGATCCCTAACAACGTAATTAAGTAGAAGTAATTTGTGTATTTTCTGACAGACGTAGATATTTTTATTGTTGATTCAGCTATTTGTCTAGTAATGTGTGGTTTGTAACTATAAGCTGATAATGAAATATTTGCCTTTCCTTCCTTTTATTCCTTTTCTCACATGTAAATAGGAACATATGCACATAGCTATTTATGCATATTAACATATATGCATATGCACCTCCCTCCTTAGAGCATTGGATGCAGTCCATTGTGCATAGGTATAGCTATAGATCGATTGATTGATACATAGATAGATACAGAGATACATAGAATTAAATACATGTATTTAACATATTGAATATATATGATGTAGGTAAATAAATATATACATATATTCATTATTCTCATTGTACTATAGAATTCTGGACTTGGCACAGTAGGGTACCATGGCTTGAATGTTCTCATCAAAACTCACTGAAACTGAATCCACATTGTGAAATGTTAGATGAAACGAGGACAGATTTTTGAGATGATTAGGTTAGGAGGTCCCTACACGCATGAGTGAAGTCATCCATTCATGGGAAAATGGAGTAATAGGTTAATGACTTTAATCTCAAGATTAAAGCGTCTGTTATAAAATCCAGTGTGCGTCTCCCTTCTAGGTTATCTTTCCTGCCATATGATGCTCTATACCACCTCAGATCTTCACAGAGTCCACACTGGCAAGAACTTCAACTGATGCAGACCCTTGACCTTAGACATCCCAGTCTCCAGAGCCATGATCTGAATAAATCTCCCACTATTTGTAAGTTGCCCATTTTTTTTTTTTTTTTTTTTTTTTTTTGCGGTACTGGGGATCGAACTCAGGACCCTGCGCTTGCTAGGCAGGCGCTTATTCCACTGAGCTATATCCCCAGCTCCGTAAATTGCCCATTATTGACCTCGACATTTTAGAAATTCTAGTCTATGGAACATTCAGATCTGCATTTATTTTAAGAAATTATGATATGTGCTGGTTTTGATTATTTTACCACTAAAGTTCAAATATTTCTCCCAAGAGTAGCCTACTCGACACGGTTTCACTTACTGATGGATAACGCTCCTGGAGGGAGAACTGTGTCCGAATGCATAAGTAATTCCTGAAAGTATATAGCTATAGCTATTATTTCCTATAACCCAGAAACAATCATATATTTTGTTTGAGATATATGGTGGCATTAAAGCCAGTAAAGTGAACAAACATAGGTAATCTTAATGGTAAATAGAGTAACAAAGAGTGTATGAATGCCTTTGGAAAGACAATGTCAAGTAAGGCTATTATTGTGGGATTGGCAAATATCATGTCTTAATTTTCCCTGTTGACTTACTTTGTACGGACATGTGGAAACAACAGAATGTTACCAAGAAGCAGACAGATAAATGCTGTAATTTTTTTTTTTGCTCTCTTGTATAAAATTAGTGTAACAATGTATCATGATTAACAGTAACAAATGGACATTTATTTTACATTGCTAACAGTGACTGGGAATAGATTTTGAGTTCTCATAATAGTTCTAATGTAATTGCTTCGATTTTAAGAATGATGTGTATCCCCTGAGTATTATATGCCCATAAAATACTTATAATATAAAGAGATACTGTCAGGTCAGTCCTATATGCTCAGAATAGCACAACTAGTCATTTAAAACACAGCCAAGATATGAATTTAATTTCACTAGAAGTCATAGCTACTTTTCTGCGTATGTTGGCCATAGATATGCTACCCCCTGAAGGAACTCAGGAGTCACTCTCCTTTTTTCAAAAGCATGTGTGGACACCACATCCTCTTTTGGAAGATAGGCATGACAGAGACTTAATTCCATTGCTGTTTGTAACAGTGCTAAGAGCATGGAAAAAATTAGAATGCAAGAATTTACAACCAACTTGATTTCATGTACTGTAATCTCTAGTCCACTGAGATGGGCTTCAGAGTGTAGAAAAGATGGTTGAGAAGTCAACAGAAGATGAGAAGATGAGTTTGATAGTAGGAAAAATTTCAATGACCATCATAAAATTAAAGAAAATCTAATATTATCAAATATTATCATGTGGTACACAAGGAAATAACATGTTAATATAACAAAGGTCTTTTTCTTTTACAGTTATTTTCTGTATAGACTTTGGTTTTAACAACATAAAAAAGAGGATTACTTTAAAAATTAAATATGGTTAGTAGAAAACTTTAATACAGTAAGACTAAGCACTAGAAAAAATATGGTTTAGATTATAAAACCACTACTGCAAGCAAGTAATTAGGACAAATACTTTGCAAAGAGTTATAGATTAAAGACAATTATTTAGTAATGAACAGAAACAACTCTGTAAAGTGACTCACTTAATTGGTTTGACATTTGAAACTAAAACTCTAATGGAGAATTTTAAATCACTCTAGTATTAAAGTAGAATTTAGGCTTCTGAATTAATTTAAGTGGAAATTATTAGAAATCTCTAAGTCTTAAAGTACAAAATGAAGGTAGACTATATATTCTTGTGAACAAGGAGAAAATAATGAATTTGGGGTCAGGAATGATTTACTGGACATCTGTGAGCAATTGTGACTGTCCCGTGATTAGTTCTCAGTGCCAATATTTATAACCTTGTCATACTATTTAACCCATGACATTAAACAGTAAATTTATCTTAGCATGTTTTATGGCATAAGACAAGAAACAGCCTCAAATTCCTTCTCTCACATTGCCGTAGGTTGACAATGATCAGAAGATTTTTTAGGCAGGGATGATAATATATAGGAAGTAGGGGCACCAGAGTTCTATAGCTGCTGCAGAAAAGTGCTAAGAGGGAGACTTGGAACAGGCTGGGCCTTGTAACGCTAATTACTTGCATGCAAATTGGTTTCAAACTGAGGCCAAAGTACCAGATCTATATGGAGGATTCTCTAGTTAGCCAAGAAGCCTCACTTCCTATTTTCTTTACATGAAACTCACATCAGTGGGTCCTTTCCCGGCAGCTGTTAGGAAATTGCACAAAGTGGCATTTGCCCTGGCTAATGATGAGCTGTTAACCTTTTCCTCTGCTGTTCCAGGCATTTCTTCTTTCTCAGCTCTCGAACAGAGCAGGAGGATCCAGGCTCCTATCAAGACTGACCCCCTTACGTCTTATATTAACCAGAGGGTAGAGAGATAGGGAGAACAATGCGATGAGTACTTAGGGGTAAGCCTACCAAGAGCGGAAGGTCATTCCGCGCACCTTAAATATGAAGTGTTCCTATATTCTCTCAGAAAAAGGAAGGAGAAGCAATAGCGCAGCCCCTAAGGGATGGCAGGGACTTACTGCCGCTGTGGAGATAAGCTATTCATACCTCTCTCAAGAGAAAAATCTATCATGAGGAGTGCAGTGAGCTAACAACACACCCTCCTGTATAGAAGGATCTGCCGCTGCGTGGGAGCCTGAAGCCACGCTCCCCTGGCTGCTCCCTCGATGACTGAGCACATTGGCCATTTCTGCCCCGCGCAGGACTCTGGAGGAATCAGTGCTCTCAGGGTCCCCTTGACCTGATTGAGATTTTCCAAAATTTTTCTCAAAATTCATTCAGCGCTTCTTCTTATCCAATCTTCCTTCCTTCTCTCTCTACACAAGTATCAGGGATGACTTGTTTTCAGAAAATTTTCCCTGCCTGCTCTTGCCTCCTCTCTCCAGACAATTTTTTCTCAGTAAATGTCTGGCACTCCTCATTCTGACCTAGTGTTGACTTCCTGAAGGACGTTTAACAGATATGGGATTAACTGACAGTGCTTATTTTGTCAAATGCAAGGAGTTGTAAAAGGTTCTTAATGACGGTAGCATTTATATATCATTTTAGTACCCAAACTTAAAGCCATGTCTGAAATTTTCCTGCCTTTCACTATGACAGACTAGGCATAGCAATGATCTTTTGTTTTTAAAGCTAAAAGTGCTGGATAAAATTTTTTAAAATTTAGTCTTAACTCCATCAATGACCTAACATTCAGAAACAAAACTCAGAGATTAAAACCTAAGTTAAAATGGGAGGCTAGCTGAATGAAATGCTAAAGCTAGCTTTCATAAGGAAGACATTTGATAGACTTTATGAACTTGAACTTTGATTTGCATGATTATTCTGGGTGTGAAAACACTATATGGAGGTGATGAAGCTCAGAAGCTGATGAAATGGGGGGAATATATTTCCACATAAAGCAACCATGTTGCTATAAAAATTAATGAGAAGTGAATATGCCACAATCATTCTTCCAGATTCCTAAAACTGTCAAAAATTGGGGGGTATTTTTGCCTCTCTTAAACTGTGGTGCTGTATTAAGAATAAAACATCTGCCCAAGAAAATACAGAGCAAAAAGTTTCCTCTATCACAGATTGAATGAAAATTCAATTTTGTGACTGTTTCTGACCTGAAATCTCATGATTTCATATCCTTGAGTCAGAATTTGGTATGATGTGGTTCCATGACGTGCTTCTCTGTTTGCAGAAGAAACAAATACAAAATCTTTGGGAGGAAATGCCATAAACCTCCAAAATTCTCACAAATACACTTGCAAAATATATCATCCCAGTCAAAAGTCCCATTCTCTAATATACTTGAGAACCTGGAGAAACAGTGTCCCGAAATGTGACTGGCAAAGACTTACAATAATCAAAGATGATAAAGTAAAGCATAAATCCTTTTTATAAGTTCACAGTAATAAAAGAAGGTGTTGAAGAATGGCTGAATAGCAAAGATATATGCAAAAGCTTAGGCACACCTTTTGTTTTGTTTTGTTTTTCTGGCATGGAGGATGAACCACAGCCTTTGCCCTCAACAACATCTGTAATGGTTTTTTTTTAGGTTCTTTATATTTTGAGAAAGTCTCACTAGGTCACCAAGTTTCACACATGAGGCTTAAACTCCACCTGGTCCTTCCTTGGTCTCCCAGGGTGCTGGGATTAGAGGGGTGTGCCACCACTGTCAGTGGGCAAATCTTCTAGTAAATGAGTCCACCATCCAGAAATGAAAGACACAGAAACTGGAGAGAGTGAAATTAGAAGATTTCTCTGAAGATACTAACTGTAATACAACATAGAGAAAAATAAGGAAAGAAATAAGGTTATATGGAAGGTAGTCTACATGAAATATGAAAAGCAGAACTAGAGATAGAAAAGATATTTATCATATAAAGACTTGGAGGAAACATAGAAATTGAAAGGCACAGATGCAACATTTGAAAAGAAAATAGCTAAGGCTTTTCCCAAATTCATGATCACTACATACTTTAAAATTTGTCTTTAAACTTCAATAAATTTGGGGTTAAACTACAGAACATAAAAGGCAAATCAGAGCTTTAAAAAATTGCTAGAAAAGAAAAACTTCAACAAAGACATGATAATTAGAATAATTGCTGACTTCCTCAAAGAGAAAGGTAAGAGTCAAGTGCCATAGCACACTCCTATGATCCCACTTTTTCAGGAAGCTGAGGCAGGAGAATCACAAGTTTAAGACCAGCATAGGAAACTTAGTGAGAGACCCTAGGTCAGAAAAAGAGGGATGTAGCTCAGTGCAACAGACCTGTGTTTAATCCCAGAGAGAAAGACAGAGAAAGAGACAGAGAGAGGGAGAGGGAGAGGAAGAGGCAAAGAGAGAGATAGGAGAGTGCTGGGATTGCAGGTCTCTGCCACCATGCCTGGCTTGATCTAATTCTTTGCAAGTTGATTTCTTACTCAATTTGAGCCTAATATCCTTAGTATCAGGGTTTCTTGTTTTATTTATTTACTTATTTTTTATTTTATTTTAAAGAGAGAAAAAACAGAAAAAAACAACAAAGATAAAAACAAAACAACACAAAAACAAAAATGATGCAGGATTTCAAAGTAAGATGATAGGAAATTAACAATAGCTGTTATATTACATATTGTTATCTTCAGTGAAGTTGCTCAGATTATCAGATGTAAGAAGGCAAGATTAATCAGACAATTAAACATTAACTGTTCCTTTCAATAAATCACTAGAAATTAGTGGTACAGTTATATTAACTTAGATAGATATATAGAAATAGCTGATATAGATAATGTAGATGATATATATAGATATACATGATATAGATATAGATTAGATATGGATGTAGATGTAGATTAGATAGAGATAGAGATGGGCATTTGGGTTGTTTCCAAGATTTAGCTATGACGAATTGTGCCACATATGTCACTGTGGTATGATATTTTCAGTTCTGGGAAAATACCCAGAAGGAGAAGAGCTGAGCTGAATGGGACTTCTAATCCTAGTCTATTGAGGAATCTCCACATAGATTTCCACAGTTCTCCACTCCCACCAACAGTGGAGAAGCGTTCCTCTTTCCCCATAGCACATCCAGCATTTTCTATTTGTTGATTTCCTGATAAGAGCCATTCTTTCTGGGGTGACATGGAATCTCAATGTCATCTTAGCTGGATCTCTCAAACAACCAATGCTGTTCAGCATTTTTTCATATACTTATTTGCCATTTGTATTTCTCCATCTGGAAAGTGTGTATTCATCTAAGATGCCTATTTTTTTTAGATTTTTCGCTATTTATTTTCATCTTTCCAACTGTTCCAACAAGCAAATATCTTAATATTTAAACCAGTAGATGCAAATTCTTTAACAGAGGGTATAAACTCTAGTTGTAACTAATTAAAACAGAGCAAATCAAAACAAACAAAAAAAAACTCCAGTGGTTTACTCTGACTGTAAACAATATATAAAATTTAAATCTCAAATTTCAAAATAAGTTAAAGAAGTATTACACCTCAGGGCCTATCCCATATAAAGATCTGATGTTTGGTAAGGGGAAAATGTTTATGAAAAGTTCCAACAAAATCATTTGCCATTATTTTTTCTAAGAGAAATGTTTAACTATACTACCTCTGTCCCTTAAATTTAATAAATTCATGATTTGTTGGCAATTTTTAAGCAAACTGGCATATCAGATTATACAACAGAAAAACATTGATCAAATTCAGCAAAGAAAACTTATGTAAGCCTTTTGTACAGGATTTTTAGAAAAATGTAAATGGCTATGATCCCTCTATTACAAGAAACAGTTTTTCCAGCACCACTTATTAAAGAGGCTATCTTTCTTCCAGTGAACATGTTTGGCCCCTTTGTCAAAGATAAGGTGGCTGAGTGTGTTTGTAGCTGTTTCTGCATCTTCTAGTCTGTTCTACTGATGATGAAGTTTTTTGGCTAGTACCATGCTGATTTTATCACAGTAGCTTTGTAGTATAATTTTAAGTCAGGCATTGTGATACCACCTACCTTGCCTTTGTTGGCCAAGATTTCCTTTGCTATTCTAGGTCTTTTCTGGTTCCAAATGAATTTTAGGAATGTTTTCTCTCGATCTGTGAGTTATGCTAATTGTATTTTGATTGGGATTGCATTAAATCTGTATAACAGTTTGGGGAGTATGGTCATTTTTACAATGTTGGTTCTTCCTATCCATGAGCAAGGAATATCTTGCCATTTTCTGAATCCTCTTCAATCTCTTTTATAAGAATATTGTAATTTTCAGTGTATAGATTTTTACTTCCTTTGTTAAATTGATTCCTAAGTATTTCATTTTTTTGGATGCTATTGTGAAGGGTGTGGTTTCCTTACTTTCTTTCTCAGTGCTATTGTTGTTTGTGTACAGGAATGCTATTGGTTTTTGAGTGTTGACTCTGTATCCCTGCTACACTCTGAATTTGTTTATTTATTTATTTTTTCTTGTAAATGTATTTTTTTTTATTTTTAAAAAAATAAAAGCACAAAAACATATTAACACACAGACACAAATTAGCATAAAAATAGTACAATCAAATGAATTTGTTTATTAATTCTAGAAGTATTTTGGTGGAGTTTTTGAACCAAGACCTTTGCATTGAACAACATTTTTTCTTAGTTTCTTTTTCTTTTTTAGTTTTCTATGTAGAGTAGCATGTCATCTGTGGATACTGATAATTTCACTTCTTTCTTTCCTATTCTTATTCCTTTTATTTCTCTCTTTTGTCTAATTGCTCTGGCTAATGTTTCCAGAACTATATTGCATAGGAAGGATAAGAGTGGACATCCTTGCCTTATACTTGATTTTAAAGTGAAAGTTTTCAGTTTTTGTTGATTTAGTATGATGTTGGCTGTTGGTATGTGATAGATGGCTTTCATTAGATTGAGATAAAGACCGTTTATTCCAATTTCCTCTAGGAGTTTTATCATGGATGAGAGTTGGACTTTGTCGAAAGCTTTTTCTGCATCTATTAAGATTACCATGAAGTTTTTGCTTTTGGCTCTGTTGATGTGGTGTATTACATTTATTGATTTGCATACACTGAACCATCCCTGCGTCCCTGGTTTGAATCCCCATTGGTTGTTATGTATAATCTTGATAATCTGATGCGTTCTCTTTGCTAGTATTTTATTGAGAATTTTTACATCTATGTTTATTAGGGAGATTGGCCTGTAGTTCTCTTTCTTGGTTGGGTCTTTCTCTGATTTTGGTATCATTGTAATGCTTGCCTCATAAATGAGTTAGGGAGACTTGCTTCACTTTCAGTTTCATTGAAGAGTTTGTGGAGTATTGGTATTAAATCTTCTCTAAATTTCTTGTAGAATTCAGCTGTAGCTATCAGGATCTGGGCTTTTCTTTGTTGGTAAATTTTTAATCATGTTTTCAATGTCTTTAACTGATACTGGGTTATTCATCATTTTTATCTCTTCATTAAGCTTTGATAATTCATATGTATCTAGATATCTACCTATTTCTGCTGTTTTCCATCCTATGATACTAAAGACTTTCAAAGTAGGTATTGATGTTCTTCTGAATTTCCAGAAGATCTGGAATGATTTCACCCTTTTCATTCCTTACTGCATGAATTTGATTTTTTTCTTTCCTTTTTTTGATAAGGTTGGCTAGATATTTATCAATTTTATATCTTTTTTGGCTTTTTTGAGACAAGGTCTCACTATGCTCTTCAGGCTGGACTTGAGCTCACTTTGTAGCCAGGATGGTCTCAAACTTGCAACGATCCTCCTGCCTCAGCCTCCCAAATGCTAGGACTATAGTCACAGGCTACCACACCAAGCTTATCAATTTCGTTTATTCTTTCAAAGAAATAACTTTCTGATTGATTAATTCTTTATATTATTTTCTTCATCTCAATTGCATTAATTTATCATCTGATCTTTATGATTTCTTCCCTTATTTAGACTTTGGGCTTGGCTTGTTTTTCTTTTTCTAGAAGTTTGAGATGCATAACTAGGCTATTTATTTGCTTTCATTTTGTTTTTCTGATGTGTGAGTTCATCACTATAAATTTCACTCTGAGGACTGCTTTCATTGCATCCCACAGATTCCAGTAAGTTGTATTTGTACTTTTGTTTGATTGTAGGTATTGTTTATGTTTTTCTTTAATTTCATCCCCAGGGTTCCTCTGGCGGAGCACATTGCTGTGTCCCAGGAACTTCCCTCACTGACTGCCCTTCTCGTTTGTTGTTCAGAAGGGTGTTATTTAATTTCCATGTGTTTATGGAGTTTTTGTGGTTCCTTTTCCTTTTCTTTAATTTCCAATTTTATTGCATTATGATCAGATAATATGCATGGGACAATTTCAATTCTTTTGCTTTATTTAAGCATGATCTATGGGCTAATATTTGGTCTGTGTCAGAGAATGCCTTGTGTGCATCTAGGAAAAATGTATATTTTGATATTGTTGGATGGAACACTCTGTAAACAACTACTAAGTCTATTTGTTCACCAGTTTGGTTTAATTCTGTTATTTCTTTGCTGATTTTTTGTCTAGCTGATCTCTCATTATACCAATGGTATGTTCAGTTCCCCATTACAGTTGTGTTATTGGTCATTTGGTTTTCCACATCCATTAAAATTTGTCTTATATAGTTTGGTGCTTCCATATTTGGTGCATACATATTTATGATTATTACTTCTTCCTCTTGAATTTTTGCCCTAACAAGTATATAGTGACCTAGCTAATCTTGTTTGATCATTCTTGGTCTAAAGTTCACTTTTCTGTGAGTAGAATAGGTACCCCTGCTTTTTTCTGGGTTCCTATCATGTGAAGTCTTGTTTTCTATCCTATGATTTTTCAGTCTATGGATATCCTTTTGAGTTATATAGTGACCTAGCTAATCTTGTTTGATCATTCTTGGTCTAAAGTTCACTTTTCTGTGAGTAGAATAGGTACCCCTGCTTTTTTCTGGGTTCCTATCATGTGAAGTCTTGTTTTTTATCCTATGATTTTTCAGTCTATGGATATCCTTTTGAGTTAAATGTGTTTCCTGGATACAGCATATTGTTGGGATTTTGTTTCTTGATCCATTCTGCTAGTCTGTTTCTTTTAATTTGTGAATTGAGGCTGTTTACATTGAACATTGTAACTGATATGTATTGGCTTATCTATGTCATGTTATTTTCCTGCTGTTGGTTGCTTACTTTTTCCTGTGTTTAATTGCTTGCCCTGCTTAGTGGTTTCTTTCTATAGTTGTTCTTGGAATTGTGGTCATTTTCAACTCTTTCTGTAATATCTTTTGGTACTCTTTGTAGGTTTGGTTCAGTGGTCATGAATTTCTTCAATTGTTTGTCATGGAAGTATCTTACTTCTCTATCAATTTTGAAAGAGAGTTTTGCAGGGTACATCAGTTTTGGTTAGAGTTGTTTTCTATCAGGACTTGAAATATTGGTGGTTTCTGTTGAGATATCTGCTGTGATTCTGATGGTTTTCCTTTACACTGATCTGTTTCTTTTGTCTAACAGCTTTTGATATTCTCATCTCATGTAGAATTTATAGGATCTTGATTATTATATGTCTGGATGTAGATTTATTTTAGTTATGACTAATTGGAATTCTACATGCCTCGCTTAACTGTATATCACATTCTTTTCTCATGCTTGGGAAATTTTCTTCTATTACTTTAGAAAATAGACCTTTTATGGCATTTATGTTGATTACTGCTTTTTTTTTTTTTTGACAGCTATCAGCCTTATGTTCTTTGCATCGTTCTGTAGCTGTAGAACTATTATTTCCTGGTTCCTCATTGTTTTTGAGAAATCTCTCCTTTCATGGTTGCTAGCTGCAGTGATGTCTTTAAGCCTTGAAGTCTATCTTCAATTTTGTTCAAGCAGTTTTGCCAGCTTTCAATGGATTTTTTAATTTCCTGTATATCTCTTTGAATCTGTTTCATGAATTTGAATTATTTCCTATATTGTTCACTCAAGGTTTCCATCATTTTTCTATGCTGTGCTATTTTTTTAATCTTTCTTCTTTAGATGTGCTGAGCAATTCTTTCATTATGGTTGTCTTTTTTATTGCCTGTGAGGTTATTTCTGATTTGATTTCCTTTAGATCATTCTCGAGTTGTTTCTTTACTTCAGTTGCTATTATTTTGGAAATTTCATATGTGTGACTTCCAATTTCTTCTATGTTGGTGTCTTCTGGACTTGCCCTTGGTGGGACGGAGGTCTGAGATTGCATTTTGCTCCTTTGTCTTGGCATTTTCTGGGTTTTTCTGGTGGAGCACATTGCTGTGTCCCAGGCACTTCCCTCACTGGCTGCCTTCCTGCATTTTAGGGGATGGGTCAGGTCCTGTGTTCCTGTGGCCACACTGGTTCCTAAATCCCAGGTGCTTCCTGCACTGGTGGCCCTTCCTGCAGTATGGAGGCATGGGTCAGGCACTCCTCTTCTCTGGCCCAGCTGGTTGCAGGCCCCAGGCATTTCCCATGCTGGGTGCCCTTCATATGGTGCAAGGGAGATGGGTCAGGCACCTTGTTTTCTATCAGCTAAAATGTGAGTTAAAATAATAACCTTTAGCCAATGTTATCCACACAAATGTTTTAAGACTTACAGTGACACACAAAAGTGCTTAAAGTCACTAAATAAAATTACTTTGAATGTATATATTTTTCATTGATACAAAACCTCAATTTTTTAAAAACTGATTTAGTCTCATAAATATGTATAATTACTTTATAAATTAAAGAATAAACAAGCAAAAATGAATAAATATTCTTTCCTGAATAAAGTAAAATATTTTTTTAAAAAGCTATGTTACTTAGTACCACTGTTTTACTCTTCTCATTGCTAAGACAAAATACCTGACACCAAAAGTTAAAGAAGGAAAAGTTTATTGGTCTTACATTTTGCAGAAATTTTCAATCCATAGTCGTCTGGCTCCAAGGCAAAGTGACATGGCAAAGGAGCCCTACACAGAAGAAATATTTCATAGCAAGGCAGGACAGGCAGAAGGCAGCAAGCAGCATGCAAGCAATGAACAATAACCCTCTTTTTGTCCTTTACTTCTTATTCAAACTACCTGGCCTAAAAGATGGTAGCACTCATAAACTTAACCCGAGCATAACAGCCCTGATCCCAGCGGCACACAGCCTAGATTCAGCCATCTCCAAAAGACCCATCTATGACTGCATGAAACTTTGGGGGAACATCTAGATACAAACCATGACAGATCACATAGAGTTCTTTAACCCCTTAACTGAATGCATGTTCATTATAAGTGATAAGCTAAACACTTCATACTGGCTGTAGGAAAAAAGTTCCAAAAAGATAAACATTATTTCCATTATCTAAAAACATAATCTTATGAAGCAGCATTAAAACTAGTATTATATGGTAGGCGGGTAAAAATATGAGTAAAGAATCAACATGGAAAAATTAAAATTGGTGGAAGAATTTCCGTTTCTGATGCACTGTTTAAGATACATATTCAAGGGCTGGAGATATAGCTCAGTGGCACAGCACCTGCCTGGCAAACTCAAGGTCCCGAGTTTGATCCCCAGTACCCACAAAAAAAGATACATATTTAAAAACTTGACCAATCCCATCAAATATTCTAAACTATATTAGAAATGCTATCCCTTTCATTGCTTTCCTTGGACACACAGAACTCTTCTTACGGTATTTTTCCCAGGCTAAGGGTCTGATGGGTTAGAAGAGCAAAATAATAACAGACAAAGCATGACAAAGCAGACCATGTCCTTCCTGACTAAAACCTAGTCCTGATGCCATTATAAGCAATCTCAACCAATAATCATGCCTTTAATTCATCTTGTGATTGAATCTTTGTTTTGGGGAATTTTATTTAGCGTTTTAAGAACCATTTAGAACTGCATTGATAAGTTAATCCTTTTTGTACACCACTAAAATGACATCTTTATGGATATGCTTATTTCTATATACAATAAAAATTTTCTAGTTAGTCCTATAATTAGCCATTTGAGTAATTCTAAAGGAACTAAGTTCTTTAAATTCTAAAAAGGCGACTATTTAATATATTCTGTATGGTATCTTATATTAGAAAACATGTTTTGAGAAGGAATTTAATATATCCTTTCTCAAACTAATTTCACCCCTATTTCAAATATTTACAAATATGTTTTCAATGATTCAAGTACAAATACTCTCCACTAATTAATTCGAATTGTGATTATAGTTCAATTACAGAAATGGTGATCAGTGGTTAGTAATTCCTTAAGCTCCTGGTCATCTTTTTATCACATTGTTTAAAGCTACAGTGCAGTGCTTCTAATATGATTAACAGAGTGGTTTCTGACATATGATTCTCTTCAGGTAGTTAGTACAGAATAGCATAAAGAAAGTAAATTATCATATACATACCCAGAAAAAAAATTAGAAAAAGTAGATGATTTCTAACATTTTGACACTAATGTTCTGAGGTACTGTAATTTAATTCCAACATATTGTACTTCAGTTTTTCTCATCTAATATAGATTATACAGTGTTTCTGATAGTATCATGTCAAAGTTCTTCCTATTTGGTTTATAAAACATATTAGTCATCACTTTTAAAATGGAAGTGCATTTTTTGTTGATAACAAAAGTAACATACTCACTTTAATGTTAACAGGTGTATAAAGTCAACAGTGATTTCCTCGACATAGTTCAAGTTTAATAAAAATAATCCACATAATAAAAAGTACACTTGATGAAATGTTTCTGCTCAAAATAAGTGGACATAGTAAGTTTTAGTAAAACTAAAATGACATCATTCTTAAATAACTATGTCAATACATTAAAGGGAAGATAAGAATCTGCCAGCTGTAATGATTAGAATTGTCATTTTCTCTAATCTTCTTATCTAAAATATAAATATACATTTAATAGATGAATAAATAATATTGCACATTATATACTATATGCAAAATACTAGATATGCATATATACATTTTACATAAACATTTTATGTATGTTTAGACACCACAAAATCTTACAACACTATATATAACGTAAGATTTTGAGCTATGCTGGAGACTAGTATTGTAGCTCAAATAACTACTTGACTAAATCCTCAGACTACATTCACTCTTATTTCTTGCCAAAACAAGGACATTTTCACTGTACAAAGATATTGATGGGTCACTGAATTAAGGCTCAAAATGAATGGGGAAATTTCACCTGTTACTAAGATGAGCATCTCTAGCTCCTGTTAGGTTTAGAGAGCCAGGTAAATAAAAGCTTTGTTATTCCAGTCTCTGTGGGCTATTTTTGGCAATGTAGCAGCACAAATGCACCCAAAGCTGTGGCAATGTCACACGGATAAGCACGTCTGCTCTTTGTGATTGTCTGTCTGCTAGATACCGAATTCATTAGTCCTGGCACTATCAGTTTCTGCAGGTGTTAGATGTATGGGCTCACAAGAAATGAACTATTTCACAAGGGTAAAGTAGTGATCAGTTCATGTCAGAATTCTATTTCACATTGGGGCTTCAGAGAAGCTTTGCAGAGATTATAGAAATTTCCTTCCATGAATTTAACTTCCAGAGGTCAGAAATATTTTTGGAATTATTTCATTATATTGTAACAAGCATTAATATCATTTTACCCATAAATTTAATAAAATCTCTTCTTGAATATATAGACATGAAGCTCCTCCTGGATAAACTTTTAAAACAATAACTACATATGTTTAGTACTAAGTGTGTAAAATAATGAACATTTTATTGCTTATAGCATCATGGTTAGTGGTGATGTTATTTATAGGTGTTTTCTCCTTTGTGTTTTATGAATTTCCACGTCCTAGGTCATAATATAAATGTCTAGATACATATTATTTATAAATTTAAATTAAAAATATAAAATACATTTCATTACAAATGTAGATATGTTTCTAATATGACCTAGTAGAGCACTACCAAATATCTCAGTTGCGCACTGTGAGGGCAGGTATCAGACATGGGTGGTCATACAGCATGGTCAGACGTGCTTGGATCCGGTGGTTTACTTGAAGAATCAACAATACTGGGAAGAATCTGAAATGGGAGAAGCGACTGCTACCAGGTGCAAATAAAATCACCAAGACCAATAACTCTTCTAAGTGAGACAGAGAGACGTGGCTCTGGTACACTGCAGAGAGAAGGGCAATCGCAAGCCAAAGCCAGCTTGTTGAAAACCACAAATGATTCTGAGAAAAGCTTGAGACCTTCTGTCTTCTGAGATGTAAGCCCACTGCTAAAACTATGTGCCTTTTCTGTAAGATTTTTTTGAAAACTATCCCATGTCCTGATACCCAGAAACCCATGCTCTGACTGGGACATCCAAGAATACTTCGTTTGCAGAGGGTTTGAGAAATGGTGTAGAGAAGGAGAGAGGGTTTTCTTCTCCTCATTCCTGGTGGCACCCTTTTCTTCAAGAACACAGTGCTACAGAAAACAGGGGCTCTTATGACACCTGAGCTTTCTTCCAGATTAAACACTGCAGCTGTCTTAGTGTGCTATTGTGTGGCAGTGGCTGTGCTCTCAGGGCATTTCATGATTCTCTTTGGAAGGGCTGAACTCTCCTCATTGTGTCCCAGTTCCATGAACAGATTAAATGAATGAATCTTAACCCTAGTAATGGTGCTTAGTAAACCACTGGTACCCTGAATTTAACCATATTAATAAATCTTAACAAAGAGACATATTGGGTTAGATACCTCAAGCAATTTTAAAGCATAAATAAAAAGTACAAAATTTTAGAATGCAAGAAAAACTGTGATATAGAAGTGATTTGCTAATTGAAATTTGAATTCCAAATTTGTTTAATTTATCTCAAATTGTGGTAAGCTATTATTTCAATCAGAACCTTAAAATATACTCTAACATTTTACAAGTTGGAAGTTAAATTAACATTCATAAATAATTTAATTGCAATCTTCTAAAATTTGGGATAAGATACAGAATTCATCTGAAAAAGTACTAATTCTTAAGCTAAAACAAAGAAATGTAAAACATTGTAAAAGGATAAAATTTTACATTTAATTAAGACAAATTGACTCCCAAGGTTTTTTTTTTTTCCAGGAAAATAACAAGATTGAACTTCAAATAGATGTTTTCAATGTCCCTTTACCTTTTAGAGAAATTAATGAACTTTCCATTTTCATTAACATACATACAAAATGGAATATTTATGAAGATAAATGACCTCAGTTTGACTTGAAGTTCTAGTATGATGAGATTGAATAATGCCAAAATAATATTTGAAACACAAGATAAGTAAGACTAGCTGGAAAAATGGACTAAGTACTAAAATTGGACCAAACTTAGAACATAGGGTCATAATGATCATAACCTGTGTAGGTGACTAGGTCAACTAAACCATTCTCTATAACTGTGTTGATTGAACCTATTTAAATATTCTTGGCCTATCCTAACAAACAATAAAAAGATGAACTGATTAAAAAGTCAATGATCTCTAAAAGAATTCTGTGTCTGCTAAAATTAGCTCTCAAAAGTGAAGAAGATCCTACCTACAGCAACAGACAAAAGAAAAGAAATATAGTGATAGTGAAGAAAAAATATATATATATTTTTGGTACTGGGAATCAAACTCAGGACCTTGCACTTGCCAGGTAGGCACTTGTGCTACTGAGCTATATCTTCAGCTCAATTTTATTTTTAGATGATATGATCTTCTAAGTATGAAATCTATAAGGATTAATGAAACAATTCCTGAAACTAATGTTACAAGATACAAAGTTAATGTACAAAATTGTTTTCTTATATAACAGCAATGCATGAACAGAATTTAAAACTATAAACAATACTACTTTTGTTAGCACTCAAGAAAATAAAATACTTGGGTAGAAATGTAACAAAATATGTATAAGATATTATGAAGAAAAGTACAAAATTTTAATAGTAGAAAAATCAAAGATGGAAAGATAGTCCGTTCCATGCAAAGGAAGATTCAATATTGTCAAGAGAGTGATTCCTCCAACATCAACCTAATACTCAATACCATACCAAAAAAATTCTACCAAACTCCCTTGTGGCTATTGACAAACTGATGCTAAAGTTTACATGGAGAAGCAAAATTTCAGAGTTAGCAAAGGAGCACAGTAAAATTGGAAGTCTGACAGAGCCTAGCCTTAAGGCTCACAGTAAAAAAAAGAAAAAAAGAGTGTGGTGTTGGTGAAAGAATAGAAAAATAGATGGAGTAAGATGGAGTGCTTCAGTACAGATCTGAAGTTAAAATATTCAGCCCTGAGAAAGGCACTCAAGAAAATGAGATGAGAATCCACAAACTTGGAGGAAATATTTGGAAAAGAGGTTTCTGATAAAGCACTATTATTCAAAATATCGAAAGAGCATTTTTAACACAATATGAAAGAGCAATGCAATTAAAAAGTGGTCAATAACCTTAACAGACTCTTCACTAAAATTGAGGTAAAGGTGGGAAATAAATATATGAAGATATGTTTGACATCATGTTATTAGGGAAATACAATTAAAACAATGAGATTATCCTACATTTCTATGACAATGCCAAAAATCCATGATATTGAGCTGCTGTTCACTATTGGTTGAAAAATAAAATAATAATCACTTTATAAGACATTCTGGCATTTCCTTGCAAAGCTGAGCAAATTTGCTCTGACTGTATATGCAAACCAGGGACAGCACTCTGTCTTGGTTACTTCCTCATTGCAGAAACAAAATACCCAACACTCACAAATCAGAGGAGGAGAGGGTTATTTCAGCTCACAGTTGGTAGTGGTTTTGACCTGTAGGCAGCTGGCTCCCAGGCAGGGTGGTGTGTTAGAGGGGCCTGGCAAAAGGGAAACAGTTCATTCCAAGCGGGCCGTAGGAAAGAATTAGCAAGTAGTAGTGAAAATTCTTTCTCTTTATCCCATCCAGGCTACAAACCTATTGGATGATGCCACCCACATCCTAGGTGGGCCTTCTCATTAACCACACCCACAAGAGTACTAAGCCAATCAGTGGACTGGGCCAATTATCACACTTTTAACCCATGTTCACATGCCTTTAATCCACATTTAGACATCCTGGACCCAGTCACCTTTGAAAAGTCTCATCTGTGAGTGCATTTGGCTTTTGGAAGATGTCTAAATACAAGCCATAACACACTCCTTGACATCTTTCCAAAGAGTTTAAAGCATAGTCCATAAGCTTTCATTTCGAAAAATTTTACATAGATATCTATAGGAATTTATTCATGATTTCCAAGATTTAGAAGAAATCAAGATGTCCTTCTGTTGGTGCACAGGTATTAAAAGAAAATGTACTATCAGGCTATAAGATAAAATACAGTTGTACCTTTTTTTACAGACTTAATTTGTTTTATGATTTGAGGACAGATGGCTGCATTTGTGCTTGCATGGGGAAGTTGCCTGTGGTCATGTTTGTCACCTGATGCACAGTTTATGAGCAGAAGCAAAATTTTGATGAATGTTTTTGTTTACAAACTGAGTTGTTGTAAACAGAAGAATTTGTGAACTGAGGTATAACTATACCCAGGAATAAACTAAAAAGGAGGTAAAAGACCTATATAAGGAAAGCTATAAAACATTGAAGAAAGAGATTGAAGAAGATTATGAGAAGAAAGAAAGGTCTGTCATATTCATGGGTCAAGCAGAATTAATATTGTTAAAAAGAGGCATATTAACAACAGGGATCTACAGATTCAATCAAATTCCCATAAGAATTTCAATGACATTCTTCACAGAAATAGAAAAAATAGCAATCTTAATATTCATATGGCAACACAAAACATCCCAAAGAGCTACAAAAATCCTAAGCCAAAAAAGAGAATGCTGGAGTTATCATGATGCATTATTTTAAGATAAATTACAGAGTCACAGTAACAAAAACAGCATGGTATTGGCACAAAAGCAGACATAGAAGATGGAATACAATAGAAGATGAACCAAAACTAAACTCACACAGCTATAGCCATCTGGTTCTTGAAACACGTGCCAAAGATATATACTGGGGAAAAGGCAACCTTTTTAACACTATGTGGTAGGAAAATTGGATAGCAACATAGAAAATTGAAACCAAATCCCCAATTCCACCCTGTACAAAAATAAACTTAAAATGCATTAGAAACCTAAATGTAAGACCTGATTCTTTGAAACCACTAGAAGAAAACATAAGAAAAATACTTCAAGATAATGACAGAGACACTGATTTATGATACCTCAGGAAATAACAGCAAAAATCAACAAAGGAGTCACATCAAATGAAAAGCCTTCTACATAGCAAAGTGAATAATAAAGAGAGTCAAATCAGTCAAAAGAATAAAATGTGAGAAAATCTTTGCTAGCTACTCTTTGGGTTAATTTCCAAAATATATAAAGAATTCAAAAGCTTAATGCCAAAAGAAAAAAATTTAATTAATAAATAGGCAAATAAATAGGATAGACATTCATAAAAGAGATTCAAATGGCCAAAAATTATATGAAAAACATTGAACATGTTTAACTATCAGGGAAATTCAAATGAAGACTACACTGAGATTGACTCTCATCCCAGTTTTCATGCTTATCATCAGGAAGGGTAAGTATTAAATGCTAGCAAGGATGTAGGGGAAAAAAGAACTTATATACTTTTGATGTGAATATAAATTAATACAAACATTATGGAAATCAGTACAGAGGTCCCTCAATAAACTAAAAGTAGAACTACCAAATGACCCAGCTATACCACTCCTTGATTCTTCTCTGACAGAATTCAAGTCAATACTGTAGACATACCTGCACACCCATGTTTATCCTAGTACAAATAGTAAGAGCCAAGATATAGATGATTCATGGGTGACCAAATATAGAAGAATGAATAAAGAAAATGTGGTATACATGCAAAATGAAATATGTTTCAGCTATAATGAGAAACCATGATGTCTTTTATAGGAAAAAAGTGTATGGAATAAGAGATCTTGTTGAACAAAGTAAGTGAGACTCAGAAAGACAAGCACTGTTTATTTTTCTTCATGTGGGAAATATAGATAAAGGTACATGAAAATAGAAGGGAGACTATTAGACAAGAGGAAACAACCAAGGAAAGTGAGGAGGGATGGTGCAGGGGTGGTGGGGTATGAACAATCTCAAAGTATGTCATTGTGGAGATGCCACAGTGGAACCTGTTATTCAGTGTAGTTAATATGCACTAATGGACAGTGGAGAAGGGACAGAGATCTGCAAGAAGGGGAAGGTAGCGAAGGGGGAGGAAACATCATCCACATCTGTGTGTGCCGTTCTCCAGGATAAATGGAGTTATTGTGCATCCCGAATATGTACTAATATAAAAGTAAAACGGAACCTTGGAAAACTTCAACTGCATAATGAAGGAGGTTAATATGAAAAGGTTCCTGTGTTGCTCCAATAATAAAACATCCTAGAAAAGTCAAAATTACCTGCACATTAAAAAGATAAATGTTTGCCAGAAGTTATGGGGGATGGAGAGATAACTACCCAGAGCACAAAGAATTTTATGGCAATAAAATCATATACTGTGTATGATACTGTAATGGCAGATACATGTTCTTATACATTTATTCAAACCGATTAAATGTACAAAACCATGAGTGAACTGTGACGTCACTTATGATCCTGGTATGCTAACGATGTGTCAATGGAGTTCCCATCAGTTGTAATAAATAGATTACTCAGGTGGGAAACATTAATAATTAGGGTGGCGAGAGATGTATGGAAGTCTTTCAGTCACCCTCTTAATTTGTCTGTGAACCTAAAACTGCTTTAAATAATGTATATTTAAATTGGTAAATCATAAATGTCTTTTAAAAATCAAGATGATAGGTTAAAAATATTTCTGTGATACTCAGCCCGCATCAAATTATTCTTATCACAAACATCATTCCTCCTGTTTCACAATTCTTTAATTAATGAAGCACCTGGATAATTCTAATTCCGCTAGTAGAATGCTGTTCTCAGGAACTACTTTTCTTGGCCCTATATATTCACAGCTCAGAGAATGATACGTTCTTCATGATCCTCCGGGTCATCAGTTACCTCCGTCTTCACTTAGAGCACTTTTCAATGGCTTCCTTTGTCTCATAAGGTAGGAAGTGTGAATCCTGGAATATGTTTTGCCTCGTGCGTCATTCATCTTTTGTCCTCCGTGAGTTTTATTCCAGATACGTTCTTCTCACTTGTGTCCTTATCCCACGTTCCATATTCCACTCAAATAAACAAGAGAGAGGAAGGTAAAGGAAAGGAGGCCCTGGAGTGGGAGAGCGGGAAGGGGAGAGAAAGGAAGGAAAATCACTTTCCAAATAAACATGGCAGCTTTTGCACACATATTTATTTCCCGGAACTAGCATCCCAACCTTTGATTTAGCATCTTCAGGCTTATTCTTAGCCATAATTTCCTGCTACCAATTAGAGACATTAACTTTTCTCTTGCTCAGATTTGTTATGTACAGAGTAACGCTATGGTTTGGTAGAACCTCATCTCATTATCAGAAAAGAATAAAGCATTCAGTTGTCTTTGGCACTAAGTTAGATACTTTAGAAAACTAAACTTGACAGCACTGGCTCTTGCCCTTCAGAAGTTACTTTACGACATAAAAAGGAGTTTCTGGCATACATCTTAAAATAAGATTCTACAGTGTTTGAGGGGATGTAATTTATTATAGTTATAGCCCAAGGTCTACAGGAGGGCCTACCAGGAATGATGGATGTTAAAATAGTATGTTCCTATTTCACAGAATTTATTAGATGCATTTATCAATTTTTTAGGAGGTCAGTGATGTATGGCACAGCAATGAAACAGAATTTTGCCATGGGTTTCTAAGTATGCTCGTCACTATTTCTGTTGTATTCTTTTCTCTCTTCCTTGTATTTCTAAGTTCACGTTCTTTGCTAATGATTCTAGAATTTAAATTTTACGATTGAGGACAAATACTATGTGTTATATATAATCTTTAAATATTTTTCATAGTTGGAGGAAATGAATGTGTTCAAAATGTGAGTACTGTCTCAGAAATCACTAAGTGCATCTCCTAACAGTTTATACTTTGCAATATCACTTTCAGCTATTATTACGTGATACTAATTCACACTTCTTGTACCACTATGATAGATTTAGCCAAATAATTCTTAATTCTCACTATAAAAGTATGATTTTTACATAGGAAATGAAAAAGAAAAGAAAAAGAGTTGAAATATTATGAAGAAAATGACACCAGGAAATGTCTAGTGTGCTACAGCTCATACTCTATAGCCTTCGCCACTGTAAAGCAAGACTGTGGGGAAGAATTTTTCTTTAGCTTTAAAGATAAACTGTCAGATTGGACTACAAAATTCAAATCAGTTATAGGTAGAGGAAGCAAAATGTGTTCCATTCATCAAAAAGAAACATACTAGAGTATCTGTTATTCTCACATGAAAAGTTTGGCAAATCCTTTCCAAGAATAAGCTAAGAATAAAACTGAATAGGGTGACGGAAAAGGTAATGTGAGGGTCATGAAGTAAACTGAATGCAGGCAACAAGCTGGGAATAATTTATTCTCTAAAACCTTCTAGAGCTTCAAATAAGCACAACAGGGACTTCAATCCAGCCACCATGAATAGGTGCAAAGAAGGAAAGGAAACTGTGTTCAGTGGGAGAGTCACATAACAACAATGACTCGCCCCATACAGATTTTCAACAGAGAAAAGTAAAATACAAGATAAAACCAGACTGACATTTAGAGCTTAGAAGAATAAACAGAATTCATAATTCATGAGTTCAGTAGTAGATTTTTAAAAAGGCAAAAAAAGAAGACTAGATGATAGATCAGTAGAAGTTTCCCAATTTGAAAAAAAATGAAAAATCTTAAGGAAAAATAAGTCCTCTCAGAACTGTTTGATATTTCATGAAGCACATAACATATGTGTAATGGTAACCTCGGACTTTTACCACAAGAAACTCAAAGAAAGTAAATACTCCAAAGTGAGTAGGAGTAATATAATATAAAATTTGAAGTGAAAATATAAACATGAAAGAATGGAATGACAGAAAAAGCATACAAACCAAAAGACTATTTGTACAATAATATTGATAAATTTTAAAATAACCTGATCATTACAAACAGAAAAGATGAGGACTTAAAGAACATTACTATGCAGCCTACGTAAAATTAGAAGAGACTACTAAGGGAAAAACCATGGACAACTCTGCCTACAAGTTAAACAAGCTAGATCAAATGTACAAATTGCTGGAAAGACACAACTGGAACTTTTTAAAAAATAGCTTTAAAGAGCTGCCTAAATCTATATCAAGTAAAACATGCAACTTTTATCTGTCAACATAAAAACATTCAGGTCCAGAAGAGTTCACTGGTGAGGAAAAAGTAATATTCACACTGCACGGACTCCTTAAGAAAGAGTAGAGGGGAACAGATTTGATCTCATTTAATGAAGCTAATATGACCATAATACCAAAGTTACTCACAAAGGAAAACTAACATTTCTCATGGAAACATGTTTTCATCCTTTATAAAACATATTAGCAGATAGAATCTCGAGATATATTTAAAAGGATTATATACTATGAACAACTAGAACATATCACAGGAATTCAAAGTTAATGTGATATTCAAAAGTGTGCTAATATAATCCACATTATCAATGGCAAAAAACCAAAAAATTACCATCATCATGGCTGCCTCAGCAACACAACTAGAGACATTCATGAAAGAGGACGTCCAGAACCGCTGCAGGAAGCGGCACAAATGACGAGGTACTTCTGTGCAAAGTGTAGGTGAGTATTTTGAGGGGAACTAATAGCAATTGCACTTTACTTTAGTAAAATTTTCCAATTTATATATTTACTATGTTAAGCACTCTGTATATGTTTCATGTAATATATTTTACCAAAATTATACGTAACATCATAGCATGTAATCAGTAACTAATATTCAATAGAAATTTTGGATTATAAAAACTGAGGAAAGCTTTTATGGCATTATGCTAAAAGACAGAAATGAGAAACTTAGGATCACACCACAAAATCGAACATCTGAATGCTAAGAAGGCTCAAAAAAGATTGAAAGGAAACAGATTATTAATAAAATGAGTCAGAAAATTTTTAGAACTTTGGGGTACGTAACTTTCCCAACTAAAAAAGCCTACTGACGCATCAACATAAGTGAAGGTGAACTTATAGTAAGGAACAGAATTTGCAGTTTCTGGGAACCGGAAAGAGTAGAGCTGAGTCTTTGAAAAGGAAAATGATGACAAATAAAGAACTGAGAAGCAGAATATCGTTCAACTTCTCGGCATCAGTGAGAGAGTTCGAAGACGTGGCCCTTAAACTATCAGTGTGTGAGGACAGGAAAGGATCTTTTTCAGGACAGCAAGTTTCAAAAATCTTCTTTCCCAAGCATCTTCCTTGGGAAACTCCTAAAGACTGTGCTGCAATGAGCTGAGAAGGAAGAAATGCAGTCAGAGAACAGGTAGACCAGCCCTGGAGAGGAGGGGCCCAGAAGAAGAGAGAGGCCCTCAGCTCAGAGTGTGCCGCAGGTTCCTGGAGCAGTGTCTTTGGGAGGATGGCTCTGACAGGATGTGTGGTAAGTACAACTATGTAGCTAAAAGGAAAGGAAGATTATTATTATTATTATTATTTTTTTTTTTTTTTGCGGTACTGGGGATCGAACTCAGGACCCTGCGCTTGCTAGGCAAGCGCTTATTCCACTGAGCTATATCCAAATGAAGGAAGGAAACACCTGTTCCTTTTTTTTTTTTAATTTTTATTTTTTTCCGGTACCGGAGATCGAACTCAGGGCCTTAGTGCTTACCGGGCAAGCACTTACACCACTGAGCTATACCTCCAGCCCAATTGGTGTCTGTTTGTTCGTATGTTTTTGTACTTTTATTTTTTTTAAATAAAAAAAAAAAATAAAAGGAAGACTCCGGGGTTGAATTAGTGGTAACTACACAGACAGCGCATAGAAAACAAGGCGAACAAAGCAGCTGCGCCAAGGCAATAAAAACAGTTGTATAGGAAAGAAAAGGAGCACAGTCATTCCTTCCTATCTCCCAAAAATTGTGTTTGCATAACTATGCTAATGTAAATACAAGGTGAAATTACACTGGAGAAAGGAAGTAAAAATAGTACCTCTGGATAATAACAGTAAAGAAAGAACCAGAACTAACAATCTTTCCTTCCAAATGAGAATTCAATAGTCTGGAACTGGAAGGCTGTAAAATCATGCAATAGGCATGCTATTTAGGAACATTGAGGTGCATACCAAAACAAATACTGTTTGGTTAAAAGATTGTTTTTGGAAAGAGAACTATGTGTGCTTGGACTGGAGGTTCTACTTTTTTTTTAACGTGTAAATTGTTTGACTTTTAAACTTTGTATGTGTGACTATGACAAAAACAATTTCACAAAGAACAAAAAGCACCCTGAGATATGCATGTCGTTCATTTGTCATTTGCCTGCTTCTTGACATAGCCTATTCTTTCTAATAAGGGGAAAGCCCATTAATTTCCTTTCCTCATCATTCTTATCTACTTCCAAGGAATTATTGCATTTTAGAAACTTGAAATATGATGCTGGCTTGAGCAGGAATTAGAATTCTTTCCCAAAGAGTTACATATACCTATGTGAGAAAATTTTAGGTGACATAGTAATAAAGCAAAAGGCTGAATATGAAGAGGATCAGGTCTTTGAGTCTCCCTGCACCACCTACAGGTGCTTAACTACATAGGTGTTTAAAGAGAATGCCACTTCAATGCCAAAACCCTAACTCTTAAGATCTTTTATTCTGGAAGGTATTCCCGGTTGATCAAATGTTGCAGGAAAAAGAATAAGAGAAAGAATAAACACAGTTGAACTAAAATCCAATAGCAAACTGGTTACAACTCATAACGCTTTCACAATTTATTGTTATTGAGTTTTCTTAGGCAACATTGCAACTACAGAGGAAATGTTTTAGTTGAAATCAGAATCATTTGATTGATAGGAACTCAAATTCCTTCACGTGCTGCAATCATGAATGTTATAGTTTCTGTCTTCAGTTACCTTGTTGTGTCTGCCTTGGTGTCCTGAATGTATTCAAACATTTACTTTCTATGATCCTTTTGACTTTGGGGGAGAACCAGAGGTTTCCTGGTGCCAGATCCAGTGAGTAAGGTTGATGAGGACAGTGTTCTCTCGAGGCTATCCCTGAGAAGGCACTAGGCAGCAGCATTCACCATAACTGTTTTATCGAAAATCATAAAAATATTTACAAAAGAGGACTTCCAGATCTGCCTGAGAACGTAGCGTAAGTGATAAGTTATGTGTGTCTGAGATGGAGAGCAGAATTTTGGGGGGAATTAATAATAATGTGTATTTACTATAATAAATTTTAAAATTAAAACACCCACAGTGTATTGTAATCAACACTTGTATGTTATAAAAATCAATCTACTTATGGCCAAGGTAAACCAAAGATGACGTCCAGAATTTGTAAGACAAATTGAGTGATATTCTGTACTTGTGGAGATCCTATTGTTAAAAAATAATAGACTGATACAATCCTGGTTTTATGTAAAAACCACTGTAGGGGCTGGGGATATAGCTCAGTGGAATAAGTGCTTGCCTGGCAAGCACAAGGTCCTGAGTTCGATCCCTAGTACCGCAAAAAAAAAAAAAAAAAAAACCACTGTAGGTACCAAGGAAGTGTTATTAAGTGAATGGTCTTACAAGACATTGACACACTGAAAAGGAAAATTTACTAACTGTCCTCCTTCACTTGTAATCTGATGCAGATTTAATTAAATAAAAGATACTCAAAAATCTTAAGAAAACACTAAGCAACATATATATTGTGATATATATAATGTATATGATCAGAAAATAACAGGTTAGGCAGTGAAAATAAGTGATAAAAATGTTTTTATCTAGACCTTTTGTGCCAACAAGTTCCATATTAGGAATCTTTCTCCAAAATACCATAGACATACAAATATGTAAGCATAAGGATGTTAAGTGCAATAAAATGTGAAAATGTGTGGAATTATTAACTTTAAAACACACAAATGATACAACTGATTATGGAACATCCATTTACCTAGACATACATGTGTAATACCTTGGACACATGTATAGTAATACATGTACAACATTTTTAGTGAAAAATTTAAGTATTTACCCACTTTTGTGTTTCTAATTTATATTATTAGAAGATACATCTACATGTACAGATGTGAATTTCTGTGTTTCAAACGTATTCAAAGAGTCCACACCCTCAGGTGGGAATGGTGACCTCCGGGAAGATACATGGGAAGGGGATGGTCGTGGAGGGCGTGACCTTTACCAGACCCCATAACTCTGGGTCCTCCGTCTGACATTTAACTCTGTCCTTTCCAATGTCCTCGTCTACAGTATGTGTTCATGTCGGTGCTTCCTCCAATAGTCTTGGCACACAATGAGCACTGTATCAATTACAGAGCAGCAAATGAATATTCATCAGTATTTGGGATTTTTTTTTTTAGTTTTGCTTCTGTAATTGATGTTTGATTTAACTATTGTATAATATATTGATGTAGCATTATTTTATAGTCTTTTTTATTTTAAAAGTAAAAGAACAAAGACATATTAACAAACAGACACAAAGTAGCATAAGAATAGTACAATCAAAACTGATCTACAGACAAGGTGACAGGGAATCAACAATGGTTGTTGCTTTACAAGTTGATAACCTCGAAGTGTATATTCAGGAACAAAGATACAGACAAAGAACTACATCAACAACAGAAAAAAAAAAAAAAAAGAAACCGAAAAGCATTAACAAAGAGACACAAAGGAGTAGAATAACAGTGTGATCAGAATTGAATTATAGACAAAGCAACAGAAAACCACCAATAGTTGCTGCTTTGCATATTGGTATCTTCAAAGTGTATTCTCAGGATAACACATACAGACATACAAGATTGATCGAATAACCAGTCATCAGCTATTCCTTAGCATTAAGTGACATAATACAATAGTAGAACCATGTTAGCCCTCCTGCACATACGTATCTACATATATACATGCACACATTTTTGCTTCTTTCTTTTCTCCTTTCCCTCGTCCCATCTGTTCTTTGCTTTTGAACAGATATTTTATAGTCTTAAAGAAGGTCAAATGTAGAAATTTTGATGTTACTGCCATAATGACGATAGGATTATGTAAAAATGTCAGAGTTCCTAGACCTCCTGCCTATGCACTGATTAATGAACTAAAGTACTTAGAGTAAATAATTACCCCTCTAGTATCTCAAGGGCAGGAAATTATTGCTCTCTCCCCTTAATGAAGCCCACAGTGCTGTGTACACAGTGGGTGGGCACAAAATGTTTGCAGATAATGATTATGGTGAGGATGCAGATGGCTGTGACACACTATAAAGCTTAATTTAAAAGCCATCAAGAAGATGTAACACAAAAGATGGTGCTTCTAATTTTTGCCTGTACCAGAAACAAATTCACTTAGATTATTACTATAGTAACTCAGTGCACATTGTACTATTGATTGCTTTGGTGCCTTCCTGAGCTTTTTTCATTAGCATGACTTAATTATTACTTCCAATGGTTCACAGGGCATAACAAGGTCCATTCTATTATTTCAGTTTTAAAACTTGGCCTCCTGCAAGCACTTTTTAAATTAAATGCATGAAATGGTTGGGTCAACTAAATTACACTTAATCCCTCCAGCAAGATTTGCAGTTGGGGAGTATTTTCTATCTCTAAGTTGCAACGCTCCTTTGTTGCTATAATGACTTAGTCCTCTGCTGTACGTTTGCATGGTCCATGCATGGAGAGGACTGCTGGGGAGACGGTGACATCACCCCATTCTAACTACGTCCTTGTTTCAGGGATAAGGTTCCAACTGCTTATAGGCTCCACAATCACTGAAGAATCAGCGAGACAGTGCATGGATGACGCTTGTTCCTCCCACCAGCAAAACCTGAAGTTAGTTTTTAATGAGACAGCTCTTTCCTTAAGGCTGGTATAATGATGACTACTGTGGTGAGAAGAGACACCAAATAGAAGATACATCGCAGGGAACCAGAGGACTGGGTGACTTTCCCACCACGTCTACACTGAGAAAGAGGAAGCCAGTGGTAATCCTATTAGGAAGCCAGGAGGGAGTGAAAACTCAGTGAGAAGCCATCCACTGGTGTTCTGGACAGATTGGCAAAGACATCGCCCTCAGGTCTGCCCATGAATTTCACTGGCATATTAAGTCTTAATATGCACTTTTTTTTTGAGACAGAGAGAGTCTGGCTATATATGTAGCCCAGGCTCGCCATGAACTCAGTGATCATCCTGCTTCAGTCTTCCAAGTGTCGGTATTGTAGGCATGCAATACCACACCTGGCTACGAAATGGATGTTGACTCCTTGGGAGCTGCCAGCTGAGCTACTACCAAGACTCACTGGGTTGGACGCTGAGTGCCACTTACAGTCACATAGCGCGTGATCCACAAAGAAAGGCACTCTATTTCCAGGACAAAACGATCCTTCCCCTTGTAAGGTCCCTCCTATGTCCTCTGTTTACAATACTAGTAGTATGATTTCCAACAAAGAAATATTTACGAGGTTTGGTTTCAATATTATAAGATGGGGTACAGAAGGGTTGCTTTGGCGTTTAGAGGCAATAAGTTGATAACTGGAATACTAACCTTGACTAGGATATTATAATTTAGTTTTACTAAAGGACATTCCAGTAACGACTTTCCTAATTTCTCAAACATTTGTTCATTAATTTATTAACTCAACCTATTTATATAGCTGGTACTATATTGTGGACCAAGAAGTAGTTGTACATGAGAGGTACAAAGTCTCTTGGACTTTGTCTCCGACAGCTAGTTTTCTCCCTGGGGTAACTTTCACCTTCAGTTTGCTCTGTATAGCTGTCACCTTCCTGATCTCCCCCTCCCACCAACTCCGGCTTCCTTTATTCTCAGCATTATTTGTAGTCATAGATACTTGAGTTCCTTTAGAACTTGATGGCTTTACTCCAAAACATATAACAGTATTTATAATTAAGAAGCAAAATTCTTCTGAATATAGTATAAAATGTTTACATAAAAAGCTAGAGAGAGGGTGGCATTATATACTGGAGAACTAGCAGAGACTAGAAATCAAGAAATAGAGAAGATACTTAGAATGAGAAGATACTTAGAATGAGTATCTTCTTGGTGAACATTTAAATGGAGGTGCTAAGCAGAAAGAATGGCAGTTAGATTTCTTTCTAAATTAGAAAAATTTTCACCAAGCAATAGCCTACAGGAAGGAGAGGGGACTTGGAGTGGGGCCTGGGTGGGAAATGCTTAGGCCAGTTTACCCATCTGGAATCTTAGGTGTGTAAGGACCATTCAAGGGAAAGTGTCTATCCTGGGGTTTGTGTTTGCTGAGAATGGATTAAAGGATCATTATTATAACTGAATTTTCCCAGCTCTGGAATGATTGAATGAGGAAGTAGAGAATGGCACATGTAATAAACATGGAGCAGAAAAAGAGGAAAGTGTCCACATTCAATTCATATACAGTTTCCATTGCAGGTCTACTTCCAACTTTCATGGCAGGCTCCTGAGGAAGAGAAAGTTCTTTCATTCTTGTAGTGTTCATTTCCTTAGTACATATTGTGGCTTGTATCTAGATGTTCCCCAAAGTATCATGTGCTCATAGGTGGAGACTTTTGGAGGAGGCTGGATCTGGAGTGTGTGAATATAGATGGAAGGGTATGTTAAATTAGTCCAGTGATTGGTTGATTATGGGCCTGGGTGTGGATAAAACGAAGGCTTACTTTTTATGTGGATGGGACCAATCCATTGCCTTATATCCTGCATGAAATAAAAGGGGAAGGGAGGCTCATTATTGCTGACTGATTGCTTCTGGCCTACCATGCTAGAGACTGTTCATTTTTCTTCTACTATGACCCTCTCCCATGCTACTCTCTCTTGAAGTCAACTGACAATGGACTGAAACCTCTACCAACTGTAAGCTAAATCTTTTCTCCTTTATCTTGTGGCTGTCTGATGTTTTGTCCCAGCAGCGATGAAGTAACTAAGAGAGCACACAATCTGGGCAACATGAGAAACAGCAATATCAAGCCTGTTTTCCTCCTACACTCATGATGGATAGATCTATTTTTTCTTGTCTCGGCAGAGTCAACTGGCTAAACTGCCTTTTTCACAATCTCACATCTGCCTTTAAAAATCTTCTTCACAGAAAATCTTGAGCTAAAATAGTTACTCTATATGGGTAAACAGGAAACAATTTTATCTGTCAGACCCATAAAAAACCACCCTGAAGACACAGACTGTGCTCGTAACTCAGAGGAAAATAGAAGATGAGAGGTGACATGATTAGCTCTGTTATTAAGAAATCCTGCTTTTTATGCCATTCATTGCTTTTCTTCATTTCAGCCAATTATGGAGTTTTGCATTTGCACATTCAAAGATATTTCCAATTTTAGGCCTATTACTCTCATTCTATATGTACTTTCAACTCCTTAAAAATAAAATGTACAAGGTTAATAGCGTATGTTGGTGGCAAGCATTTGCCTACTAGGTCCAAGGCTCCGGACTCAATCCCAAGCACTGCCAGAAAATACATGGGTAGATGGATGGGTAGAGAGACAGACAGACAGAAAAAGAACAATAAACATGTAGGTCAGACTTAGAACTCATTCAGCTACTGGACTGGATGTATAAAGATTACTTGAGCAAATCTGTATAGGTTGACAGTAATGGTAAAAATTACTGCAGGTCCTAACTTACATGGTTCAGGCAATACATTCTCAAGGATTTTTCTCAATTACTGTGCATCTGAATTTATCTTTCTGCACATGACAGCTTCATCATGAGTGTGATTTTCTCTTTCCTTAAACTCACTTGGTTTTCTTTTACTGCCATCAGCTTAGTGAGCTCTCTCTTGTTTACTAGTTAAGGTACTTTTGACTATAGGTACCCAAAAATTCAACCAATATGACTTCAGTAATACTGAAAATATTTCAGAGGCAGTGGGGCAGCTTTAGGACTGGCTAATTCAGTAGCACATCACCCAATATGATTTCCTCTTTGCACCTGGGCTGTCTCAAAGCTTTACTTTTGTTTCTTAGGAAAATTCTCCCCTGGAAGCAAGATGGCTGCCACAGCCCTAGTACATCATGCAAATGTCACCACAACTGGTTTTTCCAAGATACTCCTCTAAGATATAAAGTCTCTAGCATAGTCCAAAATCCCTACTGAGAGAAATAAAGAACACTACAAATTATCTAAAAGTAAAGAAATTGCCTAAATATGACTCCAGAGGGGCATCCAAGAAAAAGAACCTTCCATGTGAGCACAGGGAATACTGCATGCTTTGCTTTCTAATGAAGATTCCTGGCTTAGAATGTATCCCTAATTTCAATTCACAACTTACGGCATTTTTTCTCCTTGGAGGGGGTCATTTATCAATGTGGTAAAAAGAAAGAGGAAAAAGAAAACAGGAGAAATAGTTTATGTTCCCTAGGCTAGCGTTGCAAGAACTCAGGCATCTCATTAAAAACGAATTTTGGAGGACTGACATCTATACTTTGTCATGATGCTGGATGTTAAAGGATGTTAAAATAAGAGACTTTGTTCATAGAGGCTACAGTATACAATTTATATCCACAGTTGTGCAGTAAGCAGCCAGTATTTTGTGGACTAGGTTGATCTTGGTTTAAGGAAGAAGCAGAACTTACATGTAGACTTAAAGAATGTGTGGAAAAAAAGCAGACCATTTCTCCTGACAGAAAGACCTAGAGTACTTGTGAAGTAGAGCCCTACACCTCCACAGTCCTGAGCTCCCAGCTCGGGGCCTTCATACCAGAATCCATGAAAGCAGTGACCAGTGTGCATGTGGGCGGCACAAAAAGGAGAGGATTCCAAACTGTATTTCTAAATAAGCAATTTAATAATTTGAAGAGAAATTACATTTATAAGAGTAAGAAGAAGAAGAATAGAAAGTGATTGTAGGAAATGATGTTATTATTGACAAAAATAAGGGATATAGGAATGTCAAGTTATAGGTGGGAGGTTAGAGAAGGAGGTGGGAACTGGGCCGCTCATGGTCTTTTAGCCCGTGTTAGTAATTGTCACTTTCAACCTAAAGGTAAACCCCCAAGGAATTCTAAACAAGTGAGCGCTGTGTTTAGATCTGTGTGGTAGGTTACTTTGCTTGTGCCATGAGGGATGGCCTAGAGGCAGAAGACAGAGAGAACTTTGTATAGTGTTGCATTCTAAAAGCCTCATTATAGACAGTAAAAAATGTGACTGCAGTAATGTGAATGATTTGTGAGACTGAGGGGAGATGTACAAGGGAGGCTTAGTGAAAGGACAGAGAAGAAAACAAAGTAAGCTGAAGAACATGTGCAAAGTTTTGGTTTGGTCTTTTAATTAGTAGAGGAAGAGAGGCTGCATGAGAAGTCACAGTGAAGGGCGACTTCCTGCCTGGCTGCAGTACACTTGCTGTGACAGTGGAGCATCCATATGCAAATGCATAGATGGATGTGATGGAAATTTGACCCAACCTGGAGGTTGTGTGGACCCCAGGGTTTAAGAAAACCTGGGCCTGATGGGACAGACTCATTATGGGGATACGATACCTACTGGAAAGTCAATCTACACTAGAGAGTGACCCAGCTTCAGTTTAAGAACTGAATGGTTCAAAAAGGACGAGTTTTTAGCATTGAAAGGTTTAGGAATCAGGTTTCATTCCCAGAAGCCCACCCTTGTGTTCCTAGTTTCAAAGCAAGAGGCCTTCAAAAACACACAGAAAAAAGAATAAATAAAAACTTGATGTCCATAACAAATTCAGGGTGCACACAGGATAAGAGGCATTATTAGTAGCCGATCTGTAATCACCAGAGACGTGAATATTACTTGTGAGGAAAGAGGATAGGCCACCGTGCAGGTGTTTTTGGGATCTTCTCTACTGGATAGCAGCACCCTGCATCACCAGGAGCTCTGGTGTGAGTCTAGCAGGCATCAGGGGCATAAAGGGTGATTTGATGATTAGCCCAGAGAGGGTCTTAAGAACATATTTCACTCATGCCCAGTTGCACCGACATAAAAATTAATTTACTCAGGGGGGAAAATGGACACACAAAAAACCAGCAAGCCTATGTGATCCTCTGAGCCATCAAGTTTCTGCACAGTAGTAACTATGCTGAGGCCAGGTTCAATCAGGTAGAAATTTTAACAAAAAGGTCCTTGAAGAACCTACCCCAGCAATGCACTGGGTATTTATGAGAGCTAGAGGTACCTGGCTCAGTATGGAACAATGGAAGCCTTTTGATCTAAGGAAAGAGCCTATTAGAAAAAGAGTCACTCTCATCCAACAGCTGCTATCAACCTGTGGGGTGAGCTGAGTCAGACCCAGCTGAGCCAGCCCTTGGTAAGGCTGTTAGAAGGGAGGGAAACTGAGCCTCTAGCCTTACAGACTTATTCCTCCTCAACAGAAGTGTACCAAAGAAATGTTTTTTGTTGTAAACCTTATCTTAAAGGAAAGAAATTAGAACTACATGCAGACCAGCTCTAAGAACACAGAGAAGATCCCTGAGAAGAGTGGGAGATGCAAAAATTTCCACTGAAGAAGAGCACGGATGCACTGGCATCCTTCACAACACCTAGCATTAACTGGTAAAAATATTGAGATAGACATGGGGGGAGGACTCAGATAGAGAGGATTCAGGGAAACAGTCTTATAACTCAGAAACGCACAGCTTTGAAGAGGTGAACTATATGTAATACATTCACTGGATGATATTCAAAGATGTGCTGCCTCTGTGTATCCATGGGCTCGGCATCTATGCATTCCACCGCCACAGATTGGAGATACTGAGGGAAAATATACCTTTTCAGACCTTTTTCATATACAGATATTTTGTCCTCATTATTCCAAAAACAATAACATATAACAACTAGTCACATAGCATTTACACCACATTAGGCACTATGGGCAGCCTAGGGATGAGGAAAGTATATGGGAGGGGTACACAGGTTACGTGTAAATACAGTACTATGCTACAGAACCCGAGAATCTGTGCATTTAAGCATCCTCAGGGAATATGGAACCAGTCCCCTGTGGGTACGCAGGGATGGCTATACTTGGCTGATTTCACAAAGTGGATTTATAAATATACATAAAATATTTTATATACATATGAATTATACATATAACAGGTTAGCATATGGGCCACCTACTAAATGTCAGTAAATTTAACTGTGATGTCATTTTATTTAAGTAGTTCATATCTTGACCACCAAGAAGGGTCAGTTTTATTTTAAAACAAAAATTCAGATCCCATGCAAACATTTTTACTGACCTAGTTTTGTTTCTGCATTGAGTTGAAGGAGGAGGAATAAATGTGGAAAATAGAAATAAGAGAAAAGAAAGACTCATTCATGCCTGTTTCTTTTTGTTTCATTTTGCTTTTTTAAAATATCACTTCAAGCTTTCTGCCATTGTTTTTTATTTTCCTTAGAGAGTTAATTTTGTCGCCAGGAAGTAGTAATTTATATCTCTGTATTTATAGTCAGTAGACACAATCCCCAACCTATACACATGTATATGTGTGATTTTTTCTTCAATCCTATGTTTTGTATTAATTTTGGGACAGATACATCAGCTGGCCCCCGAAGCCATTCTCCGTTCTTCTTTTTGTTAATAAATCACACATACATACATTTTACACACACACACACACACACACACACTCATGCTCAAATTAAAGCAGTTGCAAGACCTGCCTTCTAGACTGTATTTTTCTGAATTTATTTCCACTGAGCTGCTGCATTACGACCAAATTCCCACCAAGGAAATATGGGCAAGAGGAATATGTGCGCTCTGTGTCTCTGTTTCATCTTTTTTCTCCTCTATGTGGGGATGGCCGGAGCACTGAGGCAGAGCCTCGTGCTAGCAATGCCAGACACGAAATCTCTCAGGGGTCTCCCTCAAGGAAAAATGCGATCATATGGAAAGGAAACATCTATTTACCTAAGGTTCCTAACCTCCAGGCGTCTGGCATAACAGCTTAGCTTTCATGCTATTAAACAATAGAAAGTTGCTAACTTACCTAGTACTGTATTAGAAGTACGCAGTTCTTGTGCATGCATTTTTCATGTAGTGTATCCTGCTCTTACAACTTTTCTTATTGTTTACACTGCTGTGCAAAATTTCAATAATTTGTTGAATATCTAGATGCTCACTAATGCTTCAAACTGGTGGGCATAATTTTTGCTCACTGGGTGTTCATATGTCTTTTTAACTTTTTCTAACAGCATTTTTCAGGCCCCTTCAATTACAGAAATGAGGAGTGTGGACACCAAATATTACTCAGTGCATTAAATCTCTATCTGCTAGAGCATAGGATGACTGCATTAAATTAAGTCATTCTTTCTAGCCGATATCCAAAGATTTCCGTTCTGATAAAGCTGCAGTGATTATCACCAAAACAAATATCTTAGTACATGGATTTGCAGTGCTAATTGACTACTTTGGTAGAAATAAAACTCACACTTTTTGCAGTGAAACTGTTTAAGACTGTAGAGAGTGTTAAAATTTCTCTGTGCAAAAGGCATGATTAATTTGTGTGCTCTATTTCACCATCTCCTTCTTTTTTTAATTAGAGTTCCTACTCACTGCTAATAGGAGGAAAATTCTTACCATTTTTGCTGCTTCACAGAATGTTTGCCATCTTTAAATTTTTAAGAGTAACTGATTAATTATATTCCTGTGGATAGGACTCATCCATCAACAAGTTATCTGTTACAAAGAAGCAAAGATAAGGGAAACGAAAGAACAGAGTCTTTTTAACAAATGCTAGAACTGGAAGTCCACAGGGGAAAAAAAGGAAAGGAAATCTGGACATAGGCCTAACACTGTCCATAAAAATAATCACAAATGGGTCACAGACCTAAATAAAAAATGCAAGACTATAAAAATCCTAGAAGATAATATAGAAAAAATATAGCTGACACAAGGTTTAGTGGTGTCTTTTTAGATATACCACAAAAGGCAAGAGACATAAAAGAAAGAATGGATAAAATAGACTTTGAGGTTAAAATGATCAGCTCTGAGAAAAATATTGTGGGAGTAAAAGAAGCCACAGACTGAGAGAAGATATTTGTGAAGCACTTTCCTGTGAAGGAAAATAATTCAAAATATACAAAGGACTCTATAAACTTAACAATAAAAAACCAAACAATCCAGGTTTTTAAAATGGGCCAAAGACCTTAATGACAACTCACCAAAGAAGATGTACAGATGACAAATTAGCATGTAAAAAGATGCCTGGCATTATACATCATAAGGAAAAGGCAAGTAAAAACAAGAACGAGACACTGCTGCATATCAGTAGAATGCTCCAGATCCCCGCCACTACCAACAGCAAATCCTAACAAAGTTATAGAGAAACAGAAACTTTTATTCATTGTCTTTGGAAATGCAAAGTAGATCTGCACTTTGGAAATCCATCTCGCAGTATCTTGAAAAACTAAACATACCCTTGCCCTACACGTGATTCAGCAGCAGTACTGCTTGGTAGCTACCACAAAAGAGTTGAAGTTTCATCCACACAAAGCTCTGCACCCGAATATCTATAACCTCTCATAATTGCCAAATCTTAGAGGAAACCAAACTCTCCTTCTATGAGTCAATAAATAAACAAACTGTGATGCCTTCAGATCAATAGACCATTATGCAGTGCTAAAAAGAAATAATCAAGCCATGAAGACATATTACTATCATTAAGTGAAAGAATTAAACCTCAGAGGTCACATATGGTATAATTCCAGCTACATAACATTCTCCAAAGAGCAAAATTACAGGGGCAGCAAAAAGGCAGTGGCTGCTAAGGCTTAGAGTGGGGGTGAATGACAGGAACACAGAATTTTTAGCATTTTAAATGTCCTGTATAATGATTATAATTATAATTCTATAGTGAGGAATGCATATCCTGGTACATTTATTTAAGCTCATAAAGTATACATCAAGAGAGAGAGTCATCATGTGAACTTTGATCTCTGAGTGGTAATGACATGTGGGTAACTGTCACCCTTTGTAACAAATGTACCTTCCAGTAGGGGACTTTATTAATGGGGACATTGTAGATGTGTAGGAGTAGCGGGCATATGGGACAGCTCTATGCCCTTTACTTAATGTTTCTGTGAACCTAAAACTGCCCTGAAAAATAAAGCCTATTTTCTCAAAAGGTCAGCTTTTAGATTTTACTTTCTTAAAATATCTCTGTCTCGTTTCATAGTAAGTCATGCTGTTTATTAATAGTTCCCATTAATGGAGTGTTGCTTTTGGAAAGTTTTGCTCAGAATTTAACTGTGCCATTTTAAATTGATAATACATGCTATGGTTTCTGTCTAGATGCCCCCTAAAACGTCTTGCTCTCATAGGTGGGCCTTTTGCTAGGGTCATGGGGGGTGATACTCACTAGGGATTCGTCCACTGGTGAGTTTATAGCCAGCCATGATGCTGGGAGGCGAAGCCTGGTGGGAGGTGGTGGATCACGGCAGGCCTGGCCTGAGGGTTTAACTCTCTCCCTCCTCCCTTGATCACTCTCTGCGTCCTGCCTGCCATTGCATGAGCATTTCCTCCACTTCCGGGCTCCTCTGTCATGCTGCCTTGCTTTGGAGCCAGCCAACTATGGACTGAAACTTCTGTAAACTCTGAGCTGAAATAAACCTTCTGGAGAGTTGTGGGTCTTTGGCACTGTGTCTCAGCAACAAGAAAGTAACTAAAACAGTATGTACCATATTAATGTGTGGCCAAGGATGGATTTTTAAAGACCATCTCTGTCATATAGCCAAATGGTATAAAATTTTGGACCGTAACAGAGATATATTTTTATTACAGAAAAATAGCAACATGGCTAAATGATCCAGGAAGAGATGTGCTACAATACATTGACAGATTCAGGATGTATCAAAATGCATTGGATAGGGAGGACATCTTCCCTACACTCCATGACAGTATCAAAACTCCTAACCCAGTACTTTTATGTACAGTTCTAACAGGCACCTCAAGAGTAACAAATCTCAAGCTGAATTCCTGATACTTACCTTAAACTTGTTTTTCCTTTTTTTATAAATGCTAAATCTCAAACCTGGATTCACTCTACACTTTATTTTTCCCTTCCATCTCACATTCAATGCCCCAGAAAATTCTTGACATTTCATGATCTACCCACAAACAGACAACTCTCTGCAACTCTGGTCCAATACTGTCTTCTCTTCCCAGGCTTGTTGCAACACACACATAACTCTGACCTACTTCTGTCCCCTTTTCATTTCATAATATGTATTTAAGTCTCTTACATGCCTTGACATTGTTCAATAGGTTGTTCAATCTATATTCTCATTTCTGTTTTCCAAATCTCCCTTTAACTAGATTATTCTAACTCTAGTATTAAGAAAAGACTGTGGAGGAAAATAGATACTTCACTCTTACATATTCATCTAAGACTTTGCTAGTCCCTATCAGCCCCAGGTATCTATTGAACCATGGAATTACATGTTGTGTTTTAATTAATTAATTTAAACATAAAACTTGACCATTATGAAAAATCAAACTGTGAAGTGTAGCTTCTGATTAGATAGGAATTTTCTTTTATATAATCACTGGAAAAAGTTGCTCTCTGAAATGAGGTGCACTGTAAATCATACAAGAAATTTTGAAGGCTTTTTTGTGCCTATTCTGACTACTGCAACAAAAATATTATAGGATTGGTTTAAAGAATAGAAATGTATTTTATACAGTTCTGATAGCAAAATATAACAGATCTGTCAGCAAAATCAAAGTGCTAACAGAACTGGTATCTGGCGAGGCCCTCCTTCCTGGTACAGAGACAGCCTCCTCCTCACTTACCCTGACAGGGAGAAAAGGGGAGACAGCTCTCTGGGGTCTCTTTTATGAGAGCACGAATCTCATTTATAAAAGAGCCACCCTCATGATATCATCACCTCCTAAAGGTTACAGTTTCTCACACTATCACTTTAGGCCTTGGGTTTTCAGTATATAAGTCTAGAGAGTGATATATAATATCTATTGTATTTTATATGAAAAAAATTGAGATGTTAACTCTTTACACTGGCTGTATCTTAAAATAATAACAGTTTGGATATGCTGGATTCACATCATTAAATTAATTTCACCTGTTTCTCTTTTGTGTCCTGTAACCACTAGAAATTTTAAAAGTATATATGTACTTCTTATTCTATTTCTACTGGACAGCTCTAGAGCAACAGTTTACAAACAATGTTGAGCATGATGGAAAAGCAACCTTGAAGAAATCATTGCTAGCAACTTCCCAAAAATGGATTCTCATAAAAGTCTTTAACAAGTATAAAAGGTTAAAAGAGTAGATCTATATTATATGAAAATGCAGAAAAGGGAAAGATGCATAGATTCTAAAGAGCTATGGTTTATTCTGTAGTTTGGGGTAGAGACTTACCTAGCATATGTGAAACCCTGTGCTCAATTCCCAGTACTGGAAAAAAAATCTAAAAATCAACAAATAAATACACTGCAAAGCTACTATGTTTACTAAATGAAGTTAACTTTTAAGGAAGCCACAGACTTCTACAGAGTAAAGGATAAGTCATTTAAAATGTAGAGACCAGGGGCTGGGGATATAGCTCAGTGGAATAAGCGCTTGCCTGCAAGTGCAGGGTCCTGAGTTCGATCCCCAGTACTGCAAAAAAAAAAAAAAAATGTAGAGACCATTACGCATAAGTGAAATAAATCAGATCCACATGTGTAAACATAACATTGTCTCCCTAGTGTAAGAACATGAAAGAATGAATAAAACCCACAATGTACATTAGATAATAAGAAAAAGAAAGAAACTGCTCAATGGAAGGAACAACTGGGATGAGGGAAAGAACAAAAAGTACTAAGTATATATGTGTATACATACACACACATGCGCACATATGTATATATATATGCGTGTGTATAAAATATGGATTGGTGGCATAACTGTACTGTTGGTGTCTGATGGTTTGTTGAGGGGAACCGTTAATGGTTAAACGTATTTTATTGTTGTTGTTTGGGGATTTTTTACTATTTTGGCCAATTTTGCATGCTTGAATCTGGTAATCTGAGCAATTTATGTGACAACAACAATTTGCTGTATAACAAGCAATGGTGAAGTCCTACATTCCTGCCTAGTGCCACTATATATTGTCTCTAATGTCTTTTAAATTATTATTTTCTTATTCTCTCTAATGATTTGATCAATCTTCTATTCTTACATCTGGTAATCTGAGCAAGTTGGCTGAAGGTAACAATATGTAATATAACAGCCACTGTTAATCCCTGTCCTTTAGTTTGAAACCTTTATCATTTTTAATGTCCTTGCTTTGTGTTGTTTGTATTTTGCTATTTTTCGTACTATTTTCTTTAAAATAAAAAATAAGTAAAACAAAAACAAAATTCAAAAAGAATTAGCTATCCATTTATTCAGCTTATGATTCAAAAGTGAAAGTTTAATAAGAAATTTTCAGAAAGACTAATCAAAGCCACTCACTGAAGGAAAATGTAGAAATTCTATTAAGAATTTAATAGAAATTCTATTAAGAAAAAATGAATATTAAAGTTAATTTTTATAAAATTAATATATGTAGTCAGATCATCGGCTCCATAAAAAGTACACTGTTCTGCTAAAATGAACTAATAAATAAACTCTAAAGAATTACAGAAAAATAGACAACCCAGATAGTGGACCCCCAGCAACCCAGCAAGATGTTCTCAGCAGTGGCCGTGCCAGCAGGGTGAACACAGCCCAGACCACCTGAGCCAACAGACCCCTGGAGACCTAGCAAGGCCTGGATGTGGACCTACACACAAGCCATTGGTAAGTTAGATGAACCAGGATTGCGCTTTGGCACACAGACAGGTGGAATAGAAGGGGGGAAGAGGGGTTACTATTCTTTCCTTTAAAAAAAAAAAAAAATATATATATATATATATATATATATATATATATATATATATATATATATATATATATATATATATATATCTTCTTTGCCTGGTTTATTTCAGAGGGTAGAGAGAACTCCAGCCCCTACCCCTATATCTAGAGGTCAAGATCAGCCCCATACCCAACACAAATCCCACTGCAAAACTGCCTAGAGTACACAACACATTTGTGAAATCAGACTTGGACCTACCACAGAGCTACAAGCTCAAGAGAAATTGTACTTCATTTCTTTTTCTGTATTTGTTTGATTGATTTCCTTTTTCTGTTTGGTTGAGATCTTTTTTTATTTAGTTTAATTTGGTCTTGTTTTATTTTTAGAGCTATTTTTAGTCTCTTTTTTCTTTTCTTTCTTTAATGACAGGTTTATTACCTTTTTGTTTTCATCTATCTGTCTTCTAACTCTCTTTAACTATCTTGCTTAACTTTATGACACTTTTATGTGAATAAACATTGTCTCTTCTCTGCTTGGCTCATTTCAGTATTGCTCTGCTTACTCTTCCACTCTTCCCCCATGCCCTCCAGTTCCCCAAAGCTTGGGTGGTCGCCCTACGCCCCCCCCCCCGCCTCGCTCCTACTGTACTGGACATCATTTGTCTCTCTACCTTGCCCCATACCCCTCTTAACCCTCTTCTCACAGTGGGGCAAGATCACACCACTAAAGGCAAAATCTTTATATAAAAGCTCCTGTTATATGCTGGATTCTGTTATACAACTGTAGAATAGGCTCCTATGGTTAATATTATCAGGTTAATAGACACCACAGCTTGTCAGTAGCCAGGCTGCACTAAAAAATATTGCTATTGTTAACTGTGCTACTTTAGCCAGGATACTATACCTGCTACAATCAGTTTTTCTCTCCTGTATGACAACACTTTGACTGTATGGGATCATTACTATCACCATAATCTGTACCAAAGGACTAGGTGTCGATCCAAATAGGTATCAACTTCTCATCCATAACACATTGGGAAAGTAGGTTCTTCAGATAGACACAACAGCCAAGAACCACCTACATCTAGAAGACATCCCTGTGGAACAGCCATTTCCTAGGGAAACCTCAGTACTAGGGATAAAGCTGTCTACCGTAAGAAATCTCTAAGCATCAACACAGAAAACAACATAATACAAAAAACAGAAAACAGAAAATGACAAGTCACAGAAACAAAATGCAACCCAGACTCCCATCCTACCTAGGACCAGTCCAGAGCATAAAGCCAAAGCCGATCACTCGAGCTTTCTGAAATGATAGAATTGCAAGTGAAATAACAAATTGAAGAGGCTATAGAAAAAATAATCTCTCAAAAAGGAATGATGATCAAAATGAAAGACATTATAGTAGATACAGATTTAAAAATAGAGGTGCTCAGGAAAACACAAAAGCCCAACATAGGAAGAAATAGAATACATCGAACAGATACAAACAGAAGTCCAGGAGATTAAAAACTCCATTAAAAGTGTCCTCAGCAGATTGAATGAAGGCAAAAATATAATATGTGATGTAGAATACAGGGTTATAGAAAAGAAACATTTTTAAAGTAGCAGAACATAAAAAAAACAACAGATAAAAGATGAAGCAAAGAAGAATAGCATAAGATCATGGGAGTCTGAAAAGGCCAGAGACAGTACAAAAGACACACACACACACACACACACAAACTCCTCACAGAAATGAGGACAGAAAACTTCCTAGACATGGATAAAGAACTTGACATGCAAATAAATGAAGCATATAAAACTCAAAACAGTCATGAGCAAAATAAATTTACACCAAGGAACATAATAATCAAGATTCCAGAGATTCAGCACAAGTACAGAATATTATTAAAAGCAGCTAGAGAAAGGAAGCACATGGCCTGTAAAGGAACACTCATCAGAATCACAGATTCTCAACACAAATTCAAAAACCAAGGAGATCAGAGTGAGGTATTTCAAGCTCTAAAAGAAAATAGTCTTCAACCCAGATTGATGTACCTTTCAAAATCAATGTGGAAATAAGATACTTCCATGACAAAGAAATTTATGATCACCAAATCACCTCTACAGAATGCTCTAAAGTATATATTAGAAAGAGATAATGAAGAATATGCATAAGCACCAGTAGGAAGAAGTCACTAGGCAAGGCAAGCAATTAAATAGAGGAGAAAGACAGGGAACCAACAATAGGAAATTAACATGAAAAAGATAAACCGATACATATCAGTTATAACCATCAATATGAATGGTTAAACTCACAAATCAAAAGAAACACACTGGTAGAATGAATCAAGAAATAAGATCCAACAATATGCTACATTCAAGAAACATTTTTAACCCAAAAAGAAATTCATAGACTAAAAGTCAAAGGATGGAAAACAGTTCTTCGTGTCATAGGACCACAGAAAAAAGCAGGGGTAGCTATTCTATTTTCAGACAATGTGAACTTCAAGCCAAGTCTAATCAAAAGAGACAAAGAAGGTCACTACATATTTATTAAGGTCACTACATACCTGTTATCTCTTCTCAAAGAAGAAAAGATAACAAACCAAAAACCTGCACACCAAACTACATAAAAAAAAAATTAACAAATATGAAAAATCAAATAATCACCAACACAATTGTAGTGGGGGGCCTTAATACTCCACTCTCACAGATAGATCAACTAGACAAAAACAAACCAATAAAAAAATCAGAATTAAACCAAGCCTACAATCAAATGGACTTAGTAGATGTCTATAGAGTGCTCCACCACAAAACACCAGAATACACATTCTTCTCAGCTGCACATGGATGTTCTCCAGAATGAACCACATATCAGCTCACAAAATGTGTTTAACTAAATGTGGAGAAATTGAAATCATCCCATGCATACTATATGACCATAGCGCAATGAAACTGGAAATCAACAAAAGAAATCACAAAAACTACATAAACACATGGAAATTAAACAACACACTTCTGAACAACCAATCCATCACAGAGGAAATTAAGGATGAAATTAAACAGTATATACAATTAAATGATAATGCTGATATACCAGAATTTATGGCACGCAATGTAAACAGTCCTACAAGGGAAATTTATGGCAATGAACTCTCACATCAGGAAAATAGAATGAGCTCAAATAAACAACCTAATGTTCAACCTCAAACTTTTAGAAAAAGAAAATCAAACCAGAAGAACCTATGAGGGAGGAAATTATGAAGAAATTAATGCACTTGAGACTAAGAAAATAATAACAAAAGTCAGTGAATCAAAAAGTGGGTACTTTGAAAGAATATATAAAATTGATGAACCATTAGCCAACTTCATCAAAAAGAGGAAGGATAAACCACAAGTGAAAGCAATAAGGAATGAAAAGAGGGAAATCATAACAGATCCTACAGAAATCCAGAAGGTCATCAATACCTACTACAAGAACAATACTCTAATAAGATGGAAAAAACAGAAGAAATGAGAAGATTCCTAGACACAATTGAATTGCCAAAACAAAATCAAGAGGATATAAAAATTATAAATAAAACAATAACAGCCAGTAAATTGAAGATGTAATTAAAAATTACAAATAAAGTCCAGGCATTGATGGATTCATTGTTGAATTATAGAAGAAATTTAGAGAAGAACTAATGCCACAAATGCTGAAACTCTAAGAAAATTGAAAGGGAAGTAATACTTCCAAAATCATTAATGGAAGCAATTATTACCCTGACTCCAAAACCAAGTAAGACCCCAACCATAAAAGAAAACTGCAGATCAATTTCCCTAAATCCTCAATAAGATACAGGTAAACAGAATGTGGCAAATAATCAAGAAGATTATACACCATGACCAACTAAGATTCATCTCAGGGACCCAGGGGTTCAACATACCAAATCAATAAATTTAATATGTCACACTGACAGAGCCAAAGACCAAAATCACATAATCATCTCAATAGATGCAGAAAAAGCATTTGACAAAGTGCAATGCCCATTTATGATTTTAAAAAAGTTCCCATGGAAAATTGTAATAGATGGTCTTTACTTCAATCTGATAAAAGCCATCTATGACAAAACAACAGCTAACATACTATATGGTCAAAAACTGAAGACTTTCATTCTAAAATCAGGAATAAGACAAAGATGTCCACAAGTACTACTCTATTTCCATTAGTTCTGGAAACATCAGCCAGAGCAGTTACACAAGAGAATGACATAAAAGGAATAATGATAGCAAAGGAAGAAGTGAAATTATTATTATTTGCAAGTGATATGATACTTTACAGAGAAGACTGAAAACACCAAAAGACTTCTAGATTTATTAAATAAATTCAATAGTGCAGTTACATACACAGTTAACACTTAAAAATCATCAATAGCATTCCTGTACACAAACAACAAACTCACGTAGAGAGAAATTAGGGAAATCCTTTACAATAGCATCCAAAAAAATGCAATACTTAGGAATCAATCTAAAAAAGAAAGTAAAGGATCTATTCATTGAAAAGTATAGTACTCTAAAAAAAGGAGATTCAAGAGGATATCAGAAAATAGAAAAATATCCCTTGTTCATGGATAGGACAAACTAACATAGTGAAAATGGCCCTACTCCCAAAACTATTGTACAGATTTAATATAATCCCAATCAAAACACCAGTACATCCTTCAAAGAACTGGAGAAAACATTCCTAAAGTTCATTTGGAACCAGAAGAGGCCTGGAAGAGCAAAAGTAATTCTGGGCAACAAAGGTAATTCAGGGAATATCACAATCCCAGACCTGAAATTATACTACAAAGCTGCTGCGATAAAATCAGCAGGGTATTGACAAAAAAACAGACCTGAGGATTAATGAAATAAAATAAAAGATGCAGATGCAACTCCAAACACACTCAGCCACCTCATCTTTGACAAAAGGGCCAAACATGTTCACTAGAAGAAAGATGCCCTCTTTAATAAAAAGTGCTGGAAAAACTGGCTTCCCACAAGGATGAAAACTAGACCTATGTCTATCATCATGCCCTAAATTAAAATCAAAATCAACTGAAGACAAAAATATTAAAACAGAAACACTAAATTTACTGGAAGAGAAAATAGGCAGAAGTCTTGGATGCATAGGTGTAGGCAAAACCCAGATGGCATGGGAAAGACTACACATAATCAAGAAATGGTATCTCACCTTATTAAACAGCTTTTGCACAACAAAAGAAACCACTCACAGAGTGAAAAGACAACCCACAGAGTAGGGAAATTTATAACTGATGGTCCTTCAGACAAAGGACTTATATCTACAACATATAAAGAAATTGAACAAAAATCAGGTCCCCCAAATTCAAAGACTAATCCAAAAATGACCATCTGAGATGAATATGCACTTCTCAGATGGAGAAATACAAATGGCAAATAAATGCATAAAAAGATGTTCAACATCATTGGTCATTTGAGAGACGCAAATTAAAACAATACTGAGATACCATCACACTCCAGAAAGAATGTCTACCATCACCATCAAGAAATCAACTAACAACAAATGCTGATAGGGCTGTGGGGAAGATGGAACCCTTCTGTACTATTGGTGGGTGTGTAGACTGGTGCAACCACTGTGGAATCAGTCTGGAGATTCCTCAGTAACCTAGGATTAGAGGTCCCATTCAAATCAGCTACTCCCCTTCTGTGTATCTTCCCAAAATAATTAAAAACATCATAACACAGCATCATATGCGTACCCAAGTTTATAGCAGCACAATTTGTCATAGCTAAATCTTGGAAACAACCCTAATGCCCATCAACTGAGGAATGGATACAAAAGATGTGGGTTTTTTTTTTAATATAATGGGGTTCTATTTAGACATAGAGAAGGATAAGCTGGAGACTTACAGGTAAATGGATGCAACTTGAGAACATACTCATAAGTGAAATAGATGAGACCCATATATGTAAACATCACATTGCCTCACTAGTGTGAGAAACTGAAAAAGTAAGTAAGATCCGAAATATACAATAGATGTGAATTGGGAAGAAACCGTTCAAAAGAAAAGAGAAACTGTGATCGGGGAGAGAGGAAAGGGAAAAAGGAAATATATATATTTTCAATATAGTTGATAGTTATATAGCTAGCTTCTCTTACTTTATTGAAAAGAAAGTTTTAAGCTGATATTATGTGGACAATATTTCATGCCTATTTCTTGCACTCTGAGTAACTACTATGAAGATAACAATATGGAATGCATTAGTTATTGCTACTCTCCCACTAGCCTGACTTGAAACTTTGTTTTATTGTTGTTTTCACTTTTCTTTTTAAAATAAAAAAAGAATTATACTAAAATGGTGAGCATGTGTGGCTGGTTAAAGGTGATACATGTTTTGTCCTTGTCAAGACATAGATAGCACTTCTTGACTTTATTACAAAAAATGCAATTTGTTATGAATTTAAGTATAAAAAATTTTTGAAATGGCTGAAAATCTACAAATCATTGGAGAAAAACATGAGGAATATAGAGTAGAAGGCAAATAATTAGGGAGCAGTTTATGGTAATGGATAAGAACAGAAAAGAACACATATTATCAAATCAGATAAAAACAGTCTTTTTATTTTCTTTTTATAAGAGACATAAAACCACATAGAAAGCTTGAAAATGTCAGAAAATATACACTTCCATGTAGTTAAGAACAGTTTTATTAAAGCTGATCAGATACTAGCTCACTAATTCTTACTAAATTTAAAACAATCAATACCACAGTAGAACACATTATTTGATAAAACTTCAAACAAATTTAAAGTTAGAAAGTTATTTAAATTTTTGAAAATATGTCTTATTATCCATCACAATGAAAATTATGAAATGCTTAAACCAAGTGGCAATGAAAGCAGGCACATCAAAGCATGGGCGATGTACCAGCGGTGTAGACAGGTAAATTTAGGAGCATAGTCCATTTATTTAAAAAAAGAAGAATGATTAAAGCTAAGCAGTCTATTAATAAAGCTAACAAAGAACAATAAATAAAAGTATAAAGAAGGAAGTAATAAAGAAAAATACAGAAATCAAAGCTATAGAGAAGGAAACTATATAACCCAAAAAATAAAATACTACAAATTCATGAAAACCAAGATGTCTCACCACAGAAAACAAAAGTTGAGATGATTTTACAGATAAATTTCTCCTACCTAAAAGGAAAAATATAATCCTTTTACTAAGTTTAAAAGCTCAAACACCAGGAAAAGAAGGAGTAGCCATATTAATAAGTTTGTAGCTTAATACCAAAACCAGTGAAATGGGTAAAATGAAAGCATAAACTTAAGTTCATTTTAAAATCCTACAGAAGACAGCTAACTAAATTGAATACACTATTATTTTTCTATAAATGACATTAACGGGACTGTTAGCAAAATCTGAGTGAGGCCTGGAAAATATCATAGCATTGTACTTGCATGCAAGTTGTACTACCTATTTTCGTGGTTGTGTTGGGTATGGGCAGTACAATGAAGTAGACACTGAAGTATTAAGGAGAGATGTTTTCCCAACTCAACTGGTTTAAGGACAAGAAACAAAAAAGATCTCAGTGCTAGACTTGCTACTGTTTTCAAAGTTTGTGATTGGTTAAAAAAATTAATTAACTTCTATCACACAAGAAATAACAGAATCAACAAATGGGGTTATATCCTACTAGAAAGTTTCTGTACAGCAAAAGAATCAGTCTGTAGAGTAAAGAAACAACCTACAGAATGGGAAAAATATTTTGCCAGCTACTCCTCAGAGAGAGGACTAATATCTAGAATATACAAAGAACTCAAACAATTAAACCACCTAAATTTATTTATTTATTTGTTTATTTATTTATTTATTGTCTTTTTGAGACAGGGTCTCACTCTGCAGTTCAGGCTGGCCCTGAGCTCACTTTGAAACCCAGGCTGGTCTTGAACTTGCAATGATCCTGCTGCCTCAGCCTCATAATTGCTGGGATTATAGCCATGAACCACTATACCCTGCTAAACCACCTAAATTTAAAGACCAGTAAGAAATATGCAAGTGAACAGACATTTCAGAGAGGAAAAACTACAAATGATCAACAGACACATTAAAAAATGTTAAACATGTCTGGCCATTAGAGAAATGTAAATTAAAACAATGCTGAGATTCCATTTTACTCCACAAAGAATAGCAATCATTAGGAAGTCAAACAACAGCAAAAGCTGGTAAGGCTGTGGTGAAAAAGGAACAGTTGTGCATTGTTGGTGGGAATGTAAACCAGTACAACCATTATGAAAATCAGTGTGGGGATTTCTGAAATAACTGAAAGTAGAAATTCTATATGATCCAGCTCTCCCCCTGCTAGGTATCTTCCCCAAAGAGTCTACGTCACCACACTATAGCAATACTTGCATTCCAGTGTTGATAACAGCACAATTTGTAATAGCTGAATCCTGGAAGCATCCTGTATATCCCTCAATAGATGACTGGATAAAGAAAATGTGGTGTCTATCTATAATGGAATACTATTTGACCATGAAGGATAACAAATTTGAGACATTTGTAGCAAAAGAGATGTACCTGGAAAGTGTAATGCTGAGTGAAATAAATCAGACCCCTAAGCTTAAATATAATGGTATGTCTCACTGGAGTGAGGCAAAGAACAAACAAGATGGCAAAGGGTGGAGAGAAAAGGACAAGAGATGGATCTCTCCCAAGGGTGAGGGTGAGGAGGAGGGTCAGGGGAAACAAGAAAAGCAACCGTGGACCAGAACCCAATAATCCCAATTAACGTAAATACATTATGTCAAAACAGAGCCAAGGCAAACAGTATCACTGTGCATTAGAAAACGGAGGAGGAGGAAAGGGAGAGCGGGGGAGGGGCTTTAACAAAGTGACTGTAACATGTGCATGTGATGAACATGAACTGCATGAACTGTGAGCATGTACTCATAAAATAAAAAAATTATAAGAAAAAGATCCTTAAGAATAAAATATTTTTAAATTAAGATTTTTAAATAGTATAAGAAAGCATGTTGTAAAGAGATGAATCCCATTAGTGTTATTTAAGCTGGTTTACAGTTTTCCAGTGATTATTGTCTACTTGCGCTATATATTACAACCTATGCATGCTTACCTTTGACCCGGTGTTACAGCACAGTTGAACACTACAGTGTCCACACCAGGCTGTCTGTGGTCCGTTCCTGTCTCTGCCAGTAACTCTTGGTGCAAACTGGTCTAATCTATCAGTTCTGCAAACTCTTCACTCATAAAATGTCAGAGTAAAATAAGCCAGCGAACATAAAGTATTAAACTACTAATTGGTCCATGCCAATTGATAAATAAATGTTCGCTACCATTATTAGGGGCGACTATGTTTCAGAAAGAATTTTGAGTTTGCTTTTAAAATGTATTCATAGTATAGTGCTGCTAATGGAGTGCAAGTTAGGATAAAACAATAACATAACCTAAATCTATGACGTATTTTTCATAGCAAATTACAATTCTATTTTATGTATATTAAATTTTTGGCTGTTTCACAAGATTGGGAATTCTACTTTCTCTTTCAGGGTTTTACAGATGATGCACAATTAATATAAACAGCAACATTTTGCAGGCAAAAATTGAAAAGTGCTTGATATTGCAAGTTCAGGGCTGTGTGCTTTAGATAATAACCCACTTGGGATAGTATTTTATAGAGGTTATACGAACCAGCATTGATGATTAAAGCAATACTAGTGCTTGTCTGGCAACGGGCCATTTTCTGGGAAAGCTGTTTTAATGCAATGCAGTCTCAGTGTTTTGGGCTGGTGGTTTTGGGTTCATTATCAAAGAACGATAGAAATCTTCCGGTCCCGAGCCCTTTGCTGAGAGGCAGATGACCTCCACAAGATAGGCACAGCAAATTCCCAGGCTATCAGTCAGATGAGCAGTTTTCCAAGGCAGCAGGTCATGGCTGTGCTTCTCAGCAATATTTCCACAAAGCGGGAGCAATGAAGAGGGCAACTCTGTCCATCTGCCCACAAAAGAAGTAAGTGAATCACACTGAGTCAGTTGACCATAGTCCATGGGAATTTTCTCTGTTTAAAAAATACCTAGATTATATTTTTTTGAGTAAAAAGAGATTTGATTATTTCTAGATCAAGCTTGTCCTGACTCTGTTTTGGTTTTTTTTTTAATACTCTCATGTAAGAATTGAGAGTCAGATGACAATACCAAGTGTAATGTCCCAGAAAGATGTGGCTCCTTTGAAAGAAAGGTTAAACTCAGCAGTGGTGGCTCACGTGTACAATCCCAGCACTCTGAGAGGCTGAGGCAAGAGGATCAAAACTTCCAGCCCAACCCAGGCAACTTAGTGACTTAGCGGATCAGTCTCAACATAAAAAGGGAGCTTGAAATTACACCCAGTAGCAAGAAAAAAAAAAAAAAAGGAAGAGTGGGAGGAAGAGGAAGAGGAAAGAAAAGAGGAGCAGTAGGTGAGCATTAGGAGAACCCTGGCGGCACTGTGGGACTTCAAGGTCCACTAAGACCTAGGTTTATTACACACAAAACCAAAGCAGGGACTCAGTACTGCCTGCCTTCTTTTCTAGATTATTAAATTTGAAAATGAGCAGGAGATAAAAAAGGAGCACCAGGACTATATGAAAATCAAAACAATTTCAGTCGATGAAAGCATAGCATTTTGGATTTAGTAAAAATAGACAGTGAAAATACTCCTCCTCTTATAGACTATAGTATTTCACTTTTTCTCTGCTCTTACCTTGGTTGAGCACTTTGGATTGATCTGTTCTACACTGTGAGCTCTTTATATTGATGTTTATTTTTAATATTTTATATCTGGAGTGTTCTGCACACAGAATTGACGGATTTTAGATATTTTATCACTCACTTAATACCAGTTTTAATTTATTAATTAATTCTGATGTCAATCAATTGACTATTAGTCAATTTTTCTTTCTTTCCTGTCCTCTTAAGTTGGTTCTGTTTTGCTGTCTTACGATCTCTCCAGTAATGTTACTACTGAGTTTATCACAAGCTGGCTCTGAGCCGTATCTGCCCCGAGGCTTTCTTTCCATCAGAGTGATGGCAAGAGGACAGGAACATGCAAACATGTACTAATAAAGAAAAGAAAATACAAAAGGAAAGAAGGAGATGCAGAGTGTGAATAACAACATTGAGATAATAGGAGTAATAGTGAAAAAGGAAAAGAAGACGGAAAGGAAATGTTTGAAGAAATAATAGACAGTTGATATGATCGTGATTTTTCATAAGAATTGCACCAGTGTGTCGTCCTACCAACCGAGTGTGTGAGACCCTACTTCTGTGCAGTCTGGCAAACACTGCATTATCAGATTGAACTGTTCTACACTTTGGTAAGTGGCATTTTGGCATATTTCTCATATACAATGATTTTGATGAAGATTACATAGTTTCACCTTTTTAAGAGCCATTCACTGTGCATATCACTTAACATGGGCTGTCTATGCACACCTTTGGGTCATTTTAATTGTAATTTGTTATTTATATTATTTTCATTTTTCATTTGTGTTTGCTGATGAGCAGAAATTTTTAAACCTTATTTGAATAAAAATGTCCTGAATTTTTTATATTATAGAAAGCATTTTCTCATTTTAAAGCTATAATATTTGAGGAATTTTTTAAAACAAAGTCTTAAGCATTAATCTTAGAAATTTTACTTCTATTTTTCTAGAGTAGAGGCAAAAGTCCGCACTAGCTGTCTCTCTGTGGCTAACACATCCTCATGTGATACTCACAAGTGGTTAATGCTGACAGCAAACGTCCCTTACAACTAACACACTCACCAAAAGTTGATTCATTGAATGTTTAACTCTGACTCTCAAAGGCAGCAAAAACCGTTAATATACCAAAGCAAAACTGTGACTTCTTTAAGTACCTAGAACATTCACAAAAACACAAATGTAAAAGTCATGTTCCTGAGGAGTGGGTGCATGGAAGCAGCTCTTTCTCTCCTTTCCCCATCACAAGAACCGCTCTCACCGCCACTGTAGCCCCTGCTCTTTCCGGACTCCAGACCGCAAAGCGGCGAAGAGGCAGAGGGCACGGCCTGAGGCAGGCTGTGCGGAGAAACAGAGTGCAGGTGCTGGAGAGAAGGGGCTGCTGTTTCACTGCTGTTATCTCTCATGTGTTCAGTATACTTCAGATGGTCTCCGCGCCTCCCGCTCCAGTGCCTGCGCCTCGAGCCAGGCCAGAGCAGGCAGCATCGCTAGAGGCGGCGCAACAGGTTAGGAAACTCCCTAGGTGATTCCGCTTCGTCGCCAAGACTGAGCAGTAGCTGCTGCGGTTCAGCCCCTTCATCCAGCTAATCAGTTAGCAGCCCATACACGGCCAAGAACAATCCGAAAGATTTCATGGGAATTTTAATAAACCAGAGAAGTGACTTGGACAGTGGCATATTCCTGAGAGTATAATTTCTGCATAGGGTTTTACAATAAAGAACTTGTTTTTCTAGAAAGAAGAACTTGGGAAACTTTGTATGGTTACTTAAGAATACTTTGAAAATTACCTCCTCTTTCTTTTTTATCACTTTAAAGGAAAGAGCAAGAGCAACATACGAGCCCTTTTCGTTCATATTTCATATTACTTCACACTCCCTTCTCTCACCAGAATGTACTTTCCTACAAATCTATTTCCAGACGCGAGGTATCGGATAGGCTACAGACGGAAATTGAATATGAGTATTTTTTCAGTCAGACAAATGGATTTTTCTAATATTTGAAGATGTTTGTCACACGGAAGCAATTCCCTCTCACTTCCTGCCTGTTTCAGTGTGAATGAACAGACTGATGTGTGACTACAGTATCTCTGCGTACTGTCGCTGATATTTATGGCTAAGCTTCTGGGAAATAACCGCTGTTCCCAAACCAAACAGTGCCCTTTCTGTTTACCACGGTGTTTTCCACATCAGATGCCTAAGATCTGAAAATATAATTTCCTTAACTGTGACCATTTTCCACATTTTCTCAGTTTTCTACTTTGTTTTTCAGTCTTCCTTTTTTCTACCATGAGGTGATTTTATTTATAGTTCAACTTGGCAATTCTAAATAAAATGTACCCTTTAAAATACAATGTATCTATACACATAGAAAATATAACTATATCAATGACAGTATTACTTTGTTTAAAAGAAAAATAAAAGAGATATATCCTATATTCTTGGCCAAGTAAACATTAAATCCATTATCATTTAATTCTATATTTTAATTTTATATAACAATAATAACAGACTCTTATTTAATATAAATGTATTACACTTTCATACTGAAAGGGAGCATATTTATTTAAGATAAACTTATTTTAAAACCAACTCTATTCATACAAAAAGACATAATTAGCTGTGCATGCAAATTAACTTGATTTTAAGGTATAAAATGTTCATATTTTTAAAACAGTCAGCTGAGACAGATAATGATAAAATGAGCCTATCAAATTAACCTCCCTTTAAAACTTCATTTCATTTACATAGATTGTGTTTGTAAACTTACTCTGATTAACTACTTAAGATATTAGAACTAATATCAATGTACTAACAAAATGTTTCTCTTATCATTAAAGATAATTAGAAAGTCTGGAAGGATTTGATTTTTTGATGACTACAAGTAGAATATAATTTCTTCACTAAAAAGAACAGCTATTAAAATTCAGAAAGCTGAACATTATAACAGTCTCTTCTACATGGAAATAGTTTCCTAATACTTTACCAAATTTATCAAGATGTGATTCTACATTTATATACAATATTCAATAAATTTAAATAAAGACTTCCCACCTCATCCTTTTGCTTATTATAGTAATACATGACCAAAAATATAAATTAATTATTATGAATCATTGTTTACCTTATAGATTTTTAAAACGCATTCAAATGTCTTTTCACTTTCTGGTTTTATATTATGTGTTCCATACCACATTTCAAATGAAAAGACATCACCTCTTTTTTAGTTTTAACAGTGTATAACTCTTAGCATATAGGCTTGATTGGATTCCTGTATGGAAATATCCTCAGAATTAAGCAGTGAGTTTATCAATAAAAACTAGCCTTTTCATCTACATTACCAGTGCTCTCTCAAAATAGGTAAGGGCGCCCGACTGTTATCTTTCACAAAAGTGATTGTCAAGTGTAAAATTCTTAACCATGGCAATATTGTTGGGCATAATTTTCTTTTAATAAAAAATATGGCATCTTTAAATTTTTATGACACACTTTTAAAAATAAATGTTATGTGGCTGCAAAAATTAAATGGCAAAATTTTCATAATATAATTAAATTACCATACTGCAAATATGTTTTTCATCGTTGGTTTAGTGATTTTGTCTATGGCTGAGATTAAAATTTAACTGAGTGAAATAGAATGAAATTGAACAGGAATGCATAGACCATTTCTGCTTATCCCACACAGAAGAAGACTTAGGAGTTGTGTTAGACTATAAGTGATGCAAATCAATAGCAGCTTTTGTATGTTATCATACAAGTGGAATGGTGCCATAAATAATCCACTCTTCTGATTAGATTGTGCCTGCTGTCATCTGTTTAATGTAGTTCTCACAGTTTATGCTTTTCTTGTGTCTTACATGGCATTCCATGGAACACATTTTATTGGTGATTATCCACCACTGGATAAAGAGAGATTTTTTTTGCCAGGGAACCTGTCAATGGTTTTCTTGTGTTAGGGCCATTTGCCGCCATGAAAGAGAATAAGATGCACATATTTTCAAAATAAATGACCACAGAACTCTTTTTCATGAGATATTTACTGACACCTTGATAAATAACTTGAGAGAAAGCTGGGTTCTGTATAACACAGTGGAGACAATATTGATCAGGCCAATTGGAAATTGATCATAAGAAAAGAATCAGGAGCTGGGCATGGTGGTGCCTGCCCGAACAAAAACAGAATCGGGGAGCTTTTTTTCTAATCCTCCTCTAACTACCTCATTACGCTGGTCACTCTCCCTGGCCACTCAGTGTGATGGGAAGTTTTCTTGGTAGCTGGTTTACAGTTAGATTAGGGAAAATGAAATATCTCTTGCCTTAAGAAGTATCTGGGAAAAAAAAGAAGTGTCTGAAGTAGAAACAAAAACAGATGTTTACAACAGACTTAAAAAGTTTATAGCTCACAATTGGCATATAGGATTATGTGCAATTTTTGTGTTAGTTCGTGTTTGAGATTCGCAATGATTCAGTCATCGTGTGCGGTTAGCACGTGTACATGCCACGGCTTGATTCCTTTCACATCTCCTCTCCCTCCCCCTTCCACCTCCCAGTAGCTGTTAATCCTCTCATTTGCCAAAGATCTACCTCCTTTTTGAAAAGGAAATATTTCCATTGCAATATTTTAAACTCAATGTGGAAAGTTTTTGTTGCACGGTTATGCAGAGATCGAGTTTGCTTTTGAATGTCTCATACTTTCACATCTGAACACATGGGAAGATGTAGTCAAATTTTTTTAGGAGTAGGGAGTAGAATAGCATCATCAAGACCAATGTACAAAGTAAGTCCAGCAAATACAGATGATTTTCATATAGCAAAATACCAGCAGGAAACATCAAAGATGAAAGCAGATTTCAGAGTTGGAGCACACCCCACATGTCCTCCAGTCTGCCACTCATCGAAGGAGTGAGCGGCCGCAAAACACTGACATCTGATTGCCAAAGAGATCGCTATCACCCTGCAGTGTCGGGGTCCTGCAGTGGCTCAAGGGTTGCGTCACAAGTTCAATGGCACCTTATGTCTGCCACAAATTAAGTGACCTGCATAATGCCTGTTTTCCTAAAATATTATGATTCTGGTATGAGGAGTAAAAAGTGACCCTAAAATATAAGCTTTAATACAATTTTGCGTGTTGTATGTAAAATAGGTATGGCCATCTGTGTGAGGCAGTTGCTGGCATTATTGTCCCACAGAATCTATTTATAAGACTATTGTTCTGCTCACACCTCCTACACACCCAACTGAGGAGAAATGCTGCAGAGAGGAAATAGAAAAGGGTTCATGCTTTTAAAACATGCTAAAAAAATCAATAGGTGTTCTCTTTAAACTGTCTCCTGATATCTGATCAATATCTGGTCACCTGAGGGCATCTATAAAGTTAAGAGGTTTCTGTCTGAAGTTGATGCTTTTAGCTTAATCAGCTGCAGATCCTATGCAGATGCTTTCCTCTCATTTTCATTTATCAAGATTGTCAGTGATCTTGGAAAATGCTTAGGATATCCATCTATACTCCAAGAGCACGAACATGAGAACCTTCAGTAAGTCTGAGGGATCTACGGGAGCGGGTACTTGTGCTTTTACCAGTAGGACATCAAAATGACCCCAGACTCACCTGAGACACTAATTTATTTTTTTTAAATAAAAGTACAAAAACATATTAACAAACAGACACCAATTAGCATAAAAAATAGTACAATCACAACTGATCTATAGACAAGGTGACATGGTCTCAACAGTGGTTATTGCTTTATCCATTGATATCTTCGAAGTGTAAATATATGAACCCATATACAGACATGCAAAATTGGTCAGACTATTTATCCTCTCACTAACAGAAAAACACAAAAACCAAACATCCAAAGACAGAAAACAAAACAGGCAAACAACAACAACAAAAACCACCAATACTTGCTGCTTTGCATATTAATATCTTCGAAGTGTGTGTTCAGGATAATACATACAGACATACAATATTGATCAAATAACCTGTCATCAATTATTCCTTAGCATTAAGTGATATAATACAATAGTAGAACCATGTTAGCCCTCCTGCATATATGTATATTCATATATACACACATACATTTCTGTCTCTTTCTTTTCTCCTTTCCCTCGTCCCATCTGTTCTTTGTTTTTGAACAGATTTCCATCATGTCTCTTAGTTAATATTCCCACGCTCGGGTTCTTACACCAGTGATACAATGCATTGCCTGCACATGTACCGCTGATTTATTTCACTTATGAGTATGGACTCCAGTTTTGACCACTTGCCTACAAAGTTCTCAAAACTGTCTTTCTTTATAGCTGAATAATATTCCATTATATAAAAATGCCACAATTTTTTAATCCAGTCTTTTGTGGATGGGCACTTGGGTTGCTTCCACATTTTAGCTATTACAAACTGTGCTGCTATAAACATGGGTGCACATATATCAGAGTGATATGATGTTTTCAGATCTTCTGGGAAAATACCCAGAAGGGGAATAGCTGGTTTGAATGGAACCTCTAGACCTAGTTTGCTGAGAAATCTCCAAACGGCTATCCACAGTGGTTGCACCAGTCTGCATTCCCACCAGCAGTGTAATAGAGACCCTATTTTTCCACAACCTCGCCAGCATCTGTTATTGGATGACTTTTTCATACTGGCCAGTCTTACTGGGGTGAGATGAAATCTCGATGTTGTTTTTATTTGCATTTCTCGAATGACTAAGGATGTGGAACATTTTCTCATATATTTATTTGCCATTTGTATTTCTTTGTCTGAGAAGTGTGTATTCATCTCAGATGCCCATTTCTGG